>DWKW01002444.1:0-11026 GCA_018250115.1 Doberes anticus
TCGAGAATGCTATTCTCTTGTCTGCGGAATTCCGCGAGAATAGCCGGGTTTGAGTGGAGGAAAGCCTCCATCTTTTTATAATGGACGACCGAAAACGACATGGCGTCGCTTTGTCGTCCACGTGGGCAACGAACGGGAATTTGTAACTCCCTGCTGACGCAGGGAGGTGTGTAAACCTACTAATGTGGCCCTACAATCTCTATCCGATGCGTGGATAGAGGTGTGTGCCTATATAAATCTAACTTACTCGTGCGGGGTAATACCGCGTGGAGATGCCGGGTAATAATACCACGGCAGAAGAATGCCACGGCCCTTCGGGCCCGCGACGCTACACGACACTACACTGCACTAATCACTATTTGCCACGTGGTCGATACGCAGGCAAGGCGGCGCGTACGGGACGCGCGGTCTGTCGGTTCTTCCTTCTTGGCGTTGTTTTTTCTTGAATGTTTCGCACTTGTTGCTCTTCTGTGATTTTCTTCGAGAATAATCGGTTGTGGGCTATGCAGCCCGAGATATTGGTGGCGTTATTGGAAGGAGCGAGCATGAGCACGACCTTCCAGTTCGGCGACCAAAGTCGGAGTCCTCAGATTATATGGTATGTTTATCTATTTATATTTGGGAAGCAACGAAATGCAAAAGTACATGTTCATTGTAGTTCCTGTTGAATCGACTGCCGGCTAGTTTGATCAGTCTTTGAAGGCATATTGATTTAATTGTTTGTTTTTAAAAACTTAAATTATTAATTAATTTGAATGAACGACTTCTGAATGTTTTTAAGTACGTGACATCTAACTAAAACTAAAATGGCAGACACACAATGCAAATTACATCAAAAAAACAAAAAAAAAAATTGTATCAAAAGAAACTTCATTAATTAAGAAAATTATGTTACTGTGTTTTCTCGTCAGTAATTTTTGAACTTGTTACCATTTCTTAAGTTTATTTGGAATCGGAAGCTAACGCGACACTCAATAGTTATAACTGTTAAAAGAAATCATTTACATTTAAAAATATTTAAAATGCTACTATGTAAATGGAAATCCCACTTCTGAACAAGGGCCTGGAAGGTTTAAGGGACAAGATTTAAGATTATTTTTTACTAAGAATGTTGCCATCTCCATAAAAACTTCAACCATATTTTTATGTATTCGGAACTACTTACTTTATTCAACTCATTCTGATGGAACTTCGATTGTTAAATTTCGAGAATGACCGTCAACTTTGAAACTTTGTTGCAAAGGTCGCGCCGCGCAAGTTGCCAATATTTTGATCGGTAGTGGGGTGTTATTGAGAAATTCTCGTATAAAAACGATTGACGACAGTAACACTGGCCAGCAACTATTTCTTCTCGGTTTTTCATTTATGGACAGTTTAGAGGTAAAGAGATGACGGTTGATATTGATGATATTATCGGTCGGTACTATATCACACGTATATTGAAGAAATTCGAATATAGCACTATTTCAAACCTTTAGCAGATTAAGGTAATATTTTGTTCATTTTATATTTGTTTGTTAAATATTCAAATAGTACACGATATGAAATTAAATCGAGGATAAGTAAGAGCGGTCGATTTCTTAACCTCCTTATATTTTTAGTGCTCAAAATTAAGTGCTGCACTGGATAGGTTTATTTCATTCTTTCTTTAATTCAAGTTTATGGTGTACATTAAATATTAAATAATTAATAAATAGCAACACTTCTAACTCTAGGACAAGTGGTTTAAAGTATAGTCTCCTATTTATAGTGTCCTATATACAGTATGAGCGTCGTGTCGCTTACGTCAAGTGTAAGAGATACGACGCGAAGTTTAAAGTTATACATCCTTTTATTATTTTCAATAGCAAATTTTCAGATACCACGGCAATAAAATAGACAGAAAAAGCTTAAATCATCCTCAGTACATGGTAGATAATGACTGAATTTCAACTGTCAATCAATTTGAATTACAAATAAGATAAGCCAAATAAGGAAATTAGTACACGTATGACAAGAAACGCGAGATTGATCAAAAGCTAGGTTATTTATTAGTAAAAACAATGAAATAATAGGCGTCTTGCTTTCGAATATACTGTACCTGGCTTTTAGCGTTAACGTGACTTAGAAAATGCGTCCGGCAATGATTCATAGCACAGATCAACTTATTAACTATCGCCTGATATAAATCACTGCGAACATCGGCATCCGCACGAACCTCCACCAGCCGGTGTAAATGACAATCGAACATGCCGCGCATGATTAATCGACGAAGAAGCGCCGATGGCTCCCATTGCTAATGAAATTTACTAATGAACAAAAAAGAACCTCGCAAATAAGTGAAGGCTCGATTAATGATCTCTTTGATTTAATGATGTGAGCATTGTTGCGAACTTTTTGTGATTAGGCATAGACCGCTGGGAACTGGGATACAGCAAATGAAAGATCAATTAGTAATGAATTTACTTTCGTTTCATTTTTATTTCATTCAACTGATGGAAGAGCGTTATTTCCAGCCACTTGCACACATGGCCTACCCTAAATTTAATCCTCAAATAGCTAGCTGCAGGTAGCAAATAGGTAGCTGCAGACTTATTTGTATGTAGTGTAGTTACTATATTATCAAGTGTAACAGCAGCCATAACTTTTCAGCTCAGTTCATATGAGGCACTATAGGTTCTCATGTAACCTATAGGGACACACTGTATATATATGGACACATAAAACTATAATTTATGTAACACTTGAATGTATATTGAAAGCTTACGACCAAGTTAAACACGATCATAATCATAAACGCGGAATCGTCTCCACCTTCCGGTTCCCGTCAATAACTTGCTATAATGAGTTTCCTCAATATTACACAAATAATAATACTTGTGTAATATTATGTATGTACATCATCTATAAAGATTATGTACATTGTTTATTACGAACGGATTTTCCCTTGTTATTTTATGTATCCTTATCTGTTGTCAATTGGAAGAGATTTATGGAGATATGAGAAAATCTTCAATATTCCCATATCATCAACACATACACCGCATTATCAATGCATTCACAAAATGGTTTTACGATGACAAAATTTTATATAGATGACTCGCCTGCGATGGCATATCTACTGCACCTGATTCTGCTATTCGTCTCAGGGTTTCACTGGGCAGACCACTGGACAGGCGGCGTTTCAGATAAGTTCTTAGTAGCATATACGCACTAATGCTTATAAGAAGTTGGATGTGGATGTTAATAGGACGCTGTGACCGAACATCAGGTGGTCTGCATGCTCGTTTACTTCTCTTTTAATATAAATACAGAAAGTAGAACCGCTCATTATGATTAATGGGCACATTATTAGTAGCAAAGTTACAAGAATAGAAATCAAAGTTCAAACCTAGAACCCTACTATAAGGGTTGTTCAAGCACATTTCTAACACAAATAATATTTTAATAACTATTTAAGTAAGTAAAGTTTTAGTAAGTAAGGAACATTCTAGATTTAAATATGTCAATGTACAGAGAACAAAAGAGCTGGCGTATCCAATAATTTTTTGCACTGTGAAGGTGTACATGTTGCCATTCTCACTAACGAGATCCTTTGAATCCTGCGTACTATAAGCACTGCTCATGAGCACAAAGCTTACAGAGTGAAGCTGATGACACAGGATTGCATTTGCTTTGTTACTTTGTAAAGTAGTGTGGATAATAACGTCGTTTGTCGCAATCCTCATAACCTGAAATGAAAATATTTTTCCGCGTATTCATATCTTGTACTAAGATAGTTTTTAATGGTGGCAGAGTCTTATGTAGAAGACTCGCCTGGGGCGAGATTACTGCAGCACCTATTTCTGCTATAAAGCCGCTGTGTGAGAACTGCAATGGTTCGGTTTAAAGGGTGTAGTTAGGCAGAAGACACTGGACTGTAGGCATTCCGACTAAGTCCTCTGGAGTAGCAACGCATCCACATACAACCTCAGACACTACTTCTATCCTAGTTGTGGTTTGATGTGGATGCCCAGGGGCTGCAGTGACTACTTAACAACCGGTGGCCTGCATGCTTGTTTGCTATTCTGTCTGAAAAAAAAAAAGATACTTGAGTTTGCATATGAACCACACTTGGATGTTTGTTATTCAACTACGCAAAAGCTATTGCAAGCATTTCGTTGATACTTCGCATTTAGATAGATCATGACCTGAATAGTTTTTACATCGGATAAAGGTGTTTATATGTTACGCGATTATGTTATTCCTAAAGTCCTCGCGAACGAAGTCGCTTGCGGAAGTCTAGTACTCACTAAATACTATTACCTCATGATAAATGGCAGGCCTTTATAGGCTATATTCCTATCATAACTAGTGAAGTTTTGGTCCCAATCGCGTGCGGATTGACGGAATTACGAGTCAACAGTCTGTTGTCTTGTCTGTTGAAAACATAAATGTCTGACAAAGTAAGAAGTCTGCAAACGACAACAACCGTGAAGGACGGCTTAGAGTGCCAAGCAGGGCACCGCTCATGAAAAATTTATATCGGCCGTCAGTCGCACATTGGTGACCGTTTCGATTTGAGTGCCGATTCCGACCAGTTGTTGACTTGGCCAACTTGACTTTGGTCAAATCTATGAAAATGTGAAAAAAAGATGATCAGCTATTAAATCAGAAACCAATAATCCTGACACTTCATCTCAACCAATTATTGTCCCACTGTTAAGCACGGGTTCCTCTCAGAGATGCGATGGTTTGAGGTGATAATATTTTTTTTTATATTATATTTTTTTATCTTTAATGTATCGTACATTAAAGATAAAAAAAGCTGGGATTCGATCCTGGAACCATCGAAGTGATCCAGATTTTAATAGCGTGGTTAGGAGGCCTACAATGAACAAGCGTTCCACCGTAGTCCTCCTGAGCAGCAACGCATCCATGGAACTTCCTTGGAACATGATGTGGAGGTCCATGGGCAGCAGTGACCACTTAATATCAGGCGACCTGCTCGTTTGATTTTTGCTACTGTAATAAAAAAAAACCCATGGCGGTAGCAAGACATTCTACGTAAGAGCAGCGAACTAAAAGCCTGCATTCATGTCATTGGGTTACCACAAACAATACCATGCAATTATTATAATTAAATTCTTACCAGATGGTCAACTCATTAATCATCGGCAAACGGTCCGCGACGGAAGGACAATGTCATTTCGATAATCGTATCGAAGCTATTTACATGACGCGATCGCCCACATTGATTATTTCTTCATATTTTTTTTTTACAGAGTTTTGTCCGCGATTTGCATTTTGTTAATCACCTTACAGGGTCCTCGTGTTGAGTATGTCGATAATCTTCTTAAGATATTCCGATGGCTTGTTAGTTAGTGGTTTTGATAAAGACGTGACTGATGATAGGTTCTGTTAATTGATATAAAATTTTAAGCATTCGAAGAAGTGTGCGAGCACGCCTCCTATTTGATACTACGAAGTTCGACGAAATATACAGAATTGTACAGTAGTAGTAGTATTCAGAAATATATAAATTAATTATGACTCGGTTTAACGGTGAATGAAAACATCGTGAGGAAACCTGTAAGCCTGAAAGTGCCTCCATAACGTTCTCGAAGGCATGTGAAGCCCAGCACTTGTCCAGCGTGGTGGACTATGACCTAAACTATCTCATTTCTGAGAGAAGATCAGAAGTGTAACAATGTATGTTGCTCACAATTAATTGTTATATTTGAAAAAAGTTATTGACAAATATAATTATTGAAAAATATAATGTAATATAATTGTAATGTGATTTAACACATTACAATTGCACGAAACATTTCTCATTTTTCCGCGCCGTCCTACAATACCAACCGCTAGTTACTTTAGCGATCAATTTAAGATTAGTCTGATATTTTGTAACGACACAATTCTTACAAAATGCGTTTTTACGCAGATCGTTTATCATAATTATAATTATAGGTTCCTTTCCAAACATTTTATACTATCTCTAAACCGCGCCTTTGCACGCATAATACTTCTTTTATATTATTATTCTTTTGAAATACATGTTATGCATAACGAATTTGTATACCCTATTTTGATACCTATGGAGAAAGAAATGAAAAACTCAATGTTTCTTTTGTTGCTTTTGTACTAAGCAAAAGCTTCTAAGCAGATACAAAATGTTAAGTTAACTGTCTACAAATGTGTAGTAGTAGTAATAAAATTTTACGTTTCGTATTTTGCAACAAAAGATTATTACTTTTATTGTCCAGCATATATACGAAACTAAGAGAATAGACTAAAACTGCGGGGTAAAATATATCATTTTTCGAACCTGAGGGATGAGTTTGGTAAAGAAGGTGACATTACGCATTTATATTTTTCCATGCATTTTATCATTCTAAAACATTTAATTCTAAAGCGCCATTTTCATTATACTAAATTTCATGATTAAAATCTTAATAAATAGCAAGGGTCGAATACAAATTTTAGCGTCAGCGTCAGCGTCACAGACAGCGTCGCTTAGCCCCTTCTTAAAATTAGTCGGACAGTTAAGCCATCAAAATGAAACAGACCGACACAATTTCAAATTTTTATGTATAAGTATGGATGATACACAGCTAGTATCATTGCATCATACATTTCTCATTTCTGTTCGCCGCACCACAATACATACACGTCTAGTTAGATTACGTCAACCGATCAATTTACGATTCGTCTCGGACGGTCGCCTCATTATGTGGGCGTCACGCTCGTTTATGGACGTATCATGTCTGGTACAATACGTTAGTACAAAGATACAATAATAATGTATGTTTGAGAACGTTAGAGTAGGTTTCGTATTTGGAAACCGTTTTGAAAGAGGTAACCGATGAAATACGAATATTAACTCCAAATTTAAAATCATCTTACAAATATGTGAATCGCGATATTAGTTTAGTCAAATGCGAAAATCAAGCAACAGGAATAACTACAATAAATAATCTCAATGCATCTTCTTGTATAAATTATTATCTCGTCGCTCTACCACCAAGAGACTAGTAAAATAACAGTTAAACAACGCGAGAATTATAGCATCCTGCCACTATCTACATAATAACACCCAATCTTCATTCACTTGCTAACTGTACGAATCCTAGAATTACGCAAGTAATCGCCCGCGAGCCCAATAATTCGATTCTATCGAGTCTCGATATTCAATTCGATCGTAATTGGCTCAATTCCGATTACATCCAACATCATCGGGTATCGTAATCGACATAATTGGACCCTTGTACACTAGTATCTGATGATATTTATGCAGAAAGTGAAAACTTGTAACGGAGCTCTGATTGTCGTGCGTACCGAGAAATCTTCGTAAGCTATCTTATCTACTAGTACATGTATAAGTAAATTTTTTGTGTATGTTTTCTTTTCTACCAGTGTGTGCTCGCGTCTTAGTCCGCGCTGATTTTGGACAATAAATTAAAGGGGAATCCCGAGATACGTAATAAAAGTTAAATATCTTCAAGATTTCAATTCGAATGTATTCAGCCATTTAGCATGATTAATAATAAGCTTCATTATATTTATAAAATACCCTAATTTCTATAGGTATTGTTTCAAAACATTAATACATAATTAATTCCATAATATCTGACGAGTACTATAAGTTTCAAGTAAATAATAACAGTAAATAAAAATTGCTTAACTCAACTTTCATTCCTAATTCTTTACCCTTTACATTGACGGAATAGCAAACGAGCATGCAAGCCACGTGATGTTAATTGGTCAGTGCAGCCCATGGACGTTGATATTGAACCTCTAGAACCTTATGTAGGACAGAAGTCCTATGTGAGGTCGTAAGTGGATGAGTTGCTGCTCCTGAAGACTAAGTCGGAATGCCTGCATCCCAGTGACTTCTGCCGAACCACACCTTTCAAAGCGAAACAACAGCAGTTCGACATAAGACTCTACCAACATAAACATTTCATCCCTTATTATACACGTAATCAACTTTCCTTAATCACTAAAAAGCTAAATAATTTATATGTACATATATGGGTTTATACATAGGATTTGTTTTACAAAGATTTTAAGTAAATATTGGATCGTCATATTTTATATTTTCGTGTACATTATTCTTGCCAAATTTCAATTCTTCCTTCGAATCCAACTCCTTGGATAAGTCTTAATTCGGAATTGAATAAATGTAGTATATACTCGTATAAAGGAATCTATAGGCTCGTAAAAATGTTTTATTCAGCCGTAGCAGTAAACAAGAGTTTCAATTCGTCCTCAGGAGTAGTAACGTCGTCATGAACGATGTCAATTAACGACATCAAAGAGCAATTTAGTCCTAGGTCTGAAAAGGCTTCTGAATTAGTACATCGAATTTGCAATAGGTGGCGAATAAGTCGTTTTAACAAATTTGTATACGTCATGTATTTTGTCGCCAATTTGTACCATGTTGAATAAGTGTGTATGTTTTCAAGATCACTCGAAAAAAGTCGAAAAGTGTTTTCAGGTCCCGGCCGAACCGCAGACTGGAGTTGTTGCTCCGCTCCAAAACGAACCAAAAAGCTGAGCGACAAACCTAAAGCTCCGTCATACGAGATTCGATGTTTATCAATTGGCTAACTCGACACACTCGATAATCGTTACCCTCCCACGTTGAAATACACCTCAATTTGCGGTGCGAAATAACTGTGCAATTTAACATCTAATTTATAACGTGCCGACATTAGTTCACGCTTAGGTTACTCGCTGTACGCTAATTTCAAATTGCGTTCTGGTAAATTTGTACAGGAATTGCGCTCCACTAAATTGGCCGCTCAATGTTGATTAAACGAATATGATATCTACTAGATTTCCACCCGCGACTTCGTTCGCCTAGACTTCGTAATATAAAAGTACATCATAAATTATTGCAAATGGGCGTTTAACGAAGATAAAAGGTATCCTAGGTACCTTACCAAGGTCCATGCTCTATTTGTTTGGAAGATTTCGTCCAAATCATCTTTCACATAATTAACGTAGCCCATACTAATATTATAAACGCGAAATATTTTTTGATATTAAATTTGTTATCAACATAAACAATAGACAGTTTTATCACAGTGTTGTATAAGAACTCATTTACGAAGGTCAGGAACATAATTTACAATATTCTTGTGGCGGTACATATGAAAATGTTATATACGAGCCCATTCAAGACACTCATTACAATCCGAGAAAGATATAGCGGACCTATCTTGACAATTTTAATGTGAGTATCATGTTTATTTCATTGTTATTTTCTCACGACCTCTGAGATACAATTGTATTCGATTGTCGCTCGTAATGCGTTTATTACACAGAACAAATTACTTTTTGCATATGACAGGTGTATATTTGAACTTGCTCCGGTTAATTTAATCATTAAAATAAATTTTAATCAGTATTGTCGGCTTTGAAACGACCTTTAAGTAGACTTTTAAGATAATTTACAATTGACAGAAAACTGTTTACCATCGTCGTCGATTAATTGCGAGTTACTTACACTACGAACGACTGTCAAATCAAACATTAAAATAACGTATTTGCAGTAACATTACGCTTATTTGATATAGTACAAATAAAAATACATATTAGGTTGCCCAATTTTTTCATTTTCGGATACATAAATATTAAAATGACTAAATAATACAAATATGTTAAGTTTAGGACAATTTATAGCATTGAATAGAAAGTTACGATAAATATTATATTTTTAATATTGTGTAATTAATTTTTGTGTAATTAATGTGTTTTTTTGTTTATGTCAGCTTCAATATTATTTTCTATGGTGTGCACAATAAATAATATTGTATTGTATTGTATTGTATATTTTAGCAATCAAGGAAACACAGTCTACAAATTCATCAATTATTTTGCTTACCAACATTGCACTTTCAACACTCTCAATTCATTTAAGTGAGTACACAATGTTATTGTTTTACCAGATCAACAGCTTGGTGCACCCATTGCAAAGCAGGCAGATGAAACTATTGGCACTTATTGGGTTTTATCATTTATTATTGGGGAGTAGCAAACAATGCATGCAGGCCACATGATGATAAGTGATATAGTAAGATACAGTCCATGGACATCCACATCCAACCTGAAGTAAGTCTGAAGCTCTATCTAAAGTCGTACATAGATGCGTTGCTACTCCTGAGGTTTAAGTTAGAATGCCTCTTATAAACTGTATTCTGTCTAGTCACACCCTTCATATCAAAATACAGCAGTGCTCACACTGCTGCTTTATTGCAGTAATAGGTGCAACATTAGTAACACCGCAAGCGAGCTTTCGATATAAGACTCTACCACCATCTAAAAATTCCGAGCCATTAAGATTCCATCCATACTTTAGTTGGAAATTGAAAAAGGATTCTATTTAAGTACTCAAGTATTTAAGGAATGTTGTAACCAATCGAGCAATAAATATTGAATAGATCAAATTGGAACTTTCACTGTTTGAAAGGACTTAAATACCATATCGATCCAGTACGACCAGAGATGCAGCTTGACCTCTGTGTGGTATGCGCCGCCATCTTCTGTAGGAATGTTCGTTCTATAGGATGATATTTGATGTTCGTAACATGGCATGCAAAAATCCTAAAAACATCTGTTGTCTCGTAACATTACTAAACACAACTTTAAACTTTATTCGAACTAATTAGACTGTACAAAACAAATAATGAAAGCGAAGCCCTCGATTGTGTTTCTTTATAAGGCATTGTATCGGCCTGAAGACATCGCAAAGGCAATATTTGCATAACCGTCCTGTGAGGAACGCATTCATTACAGAGTGCGCGGAACACGGTTGCGTACGGCACGACGCTAATGTTTTGAAATCGGTCCGGTAATTTAAAATGTCGCACAGTCAATATAAATTTTAAGAAAGAATTAACTATGAGCGCAAAAAGGCGTGTTTGGTTTTTCGAGGTCGCAAATCGTTTAGATTTTATTGGAATCTACGAGTATGTCTAGGACGACCAGAAAAGCGCAGTTGGTTATATATTGGTCTACAGTTCGAAGGGTTCTTGGTCCAATTTTTAGTGTGGCAGAA
>DWKW01002445.1:0-11025 GCA_018250115.1 Doberes anticus
CGTTCCATTCCTTAGCGGTGCGACGAAGGAAGGAAGATGAGAACCGTTTTGTACGGATCTTCGGGATACCTACTAGGTAGGGGTGATAATTTGCCGTGCGTCTGAATGTTCGATAGAAAAATGGGGCTGGGGGAATCAATTCATGGACAACACAAGACTCTACCACCATCAAAACTGCATATCTCAGCTCATTTTATTTTCAACCAACGAATATGATCTCATGATCCCTTTACAATAAATCATGCTCATTTTGGCTCTTTAATTGCACATTATAAGAGACTGACCCTGGTATCGTAGGCGGGGCCTACCTGAAATTTTTGAAGAATTTGTTATACTTAATTATGGGATTAAAAATTGTTTTCGACTACCTGCTTATTTAAATGTATATATTGGGTCAAGAAACAGAGAAGATGATGAGTTTTTCGATATACGAATTATATTACTTCCAAATCGATGAAATCAAATTTAAAAATAATAAGGTAATTCTATAAATAAAGACATAATTGAATCCCCTAAAGTAATAAATATGTAGCGAGTATCCTGAGCTATCGCTCAGTGATTAAGAATCTCGCCAACCTGCTCTGGTGATTCGGGTTCAAATCACGGCACGCGCTTCTAAATTTCGAAATTGTTCCTTATATTTTTTTTCCAAATTAAGTGCGTATTAGAAATAAATTATTACTCGCTTGAACGGTGAAGGAAGACATCGTCAGGAAAAGAGAGATACCAGGAAGAGATTCTCAGGTAGAGAGATACCCAAAATGTCCTCGAAGCCATGTGAAGTTCGCCAATCCGCACTTGGCCAGCGCAGCCTAAACCCTATCCTTTCTGAGAGGAGACCACTGACCAACAGTGGGCCAATGGGTTGATGGTGATGAGATACATGTCACGGAAGTGCCTAATATTCAAGGTGTCAATGAAGATACAATCAGAGAAGTTTTGAGCTGTTACAAATGCCAGTAATATTTATTTTTATTTCTGCCGTAAAGCAGCAGTGTGAGAACTGCGGTGTTTCGGTTTGAAGGGTGTGGTTAGGCAGAAGACACCGGACACGAGGCATTCCAACTTAGTCCTCATGAGTAGCTACGCATCCACATCCGACCTCAGATACGACTTCCGTCCTAGTTGAGGTTTGATGTAGATGTCCATGGGCTGCAGTGACCACTTAACATCAGGTGGGCTGCATGCTCGTTTGCTATTAAGTTTGAATAAAAAGAATTAAAAAAAAGTATGTACTATTACAAATTAATAATTTGGGTCATGTACATATGTATGTACGTCTAATGTACAGACGATAGCATCTTTTTTTAGATAATCTGATGGATATCCTACTCAGGCCCAACTTCAAGTTGGATGTGAATGTCCATGGGTTGCTACTTAACATCAGGGCTAAGTTTCTGCTACCTAACATCGATGGCCGGCACGCTCGTTTGCTACTATTCTAATGTAGGTATAGAAATAATATCACAAAATTACACTGGAGTTTTACTATTTAAAATGACTACGTAACTTTTCTCATGTTAAACCATATACAATTGTACATACATATAAAATGGCTATTTCGTTAAACAGCGCTAGGTTTATTTAAGGTTTTATTTCCATTCACTGCGTTTTAAAACAAAAGCGCTTTATTGTGAAAATAAGCAGACGTGCAATGGGTTTACTGTAACTTTGTGTATTTTGCTTTCGATTCTAGTTTCCGTGTGATCAGCGTAAAACAACAAGGGACATTACATTCATTCGTTTACTGAACATTCATAGTCTGTGTACCCAGTTTATTGTGTCTATTTAACAGGCACTGATAGGCCTAGTGGTTAAGGATCTCGACCTTTCGCTCTGGCGGATCGGGGTTCGAATACCTTTTAAGCTTATCAGAAATTAATTATTACTAGCTTTAACGGTGAAGGAAAACATCGCGAGGAAACCTGCATGCCTAAGAGTTCTCCGTTATCTTCTAAAAGGCGTGTGAAATTTGTCAATTCGGACTTGAACATCGTGATAAACTGTGGCCTAAATCCTTTCATCTCTGAGAGGAGACCCGTGTCCAGCAGTGGGACTATAATGAGATAATGATGATGAATTAATTTATTGACTTTTAGTCGGAAAGCTATATTATCTGATGGAGAGATCGCTCGTGGCAAAATATCTTTTCATTATCAGGTTTCTTCACGATGCTTTCCTTCACCGTTAAAGCGAGTGATGCGTATTATGAATTAATTATTCATAATACGCACATAATATTGAAAATTTAGAATAGATAATATTTCGAGAAATACAGATGTGCACCCTGATTTGAACCTCTACCCACCATAGCGGCGCCGAGATGCTTAACCACTAGGCTACTCGCTCTTCGATTCTTCGATCGATTTTCATGTATATATTTAAATGTAACACTATTGTAAATATATATATACATAGTTTGTTTCTTAAGAACTTCAGGCTAGGGGTTATACTCGGCCTTATCCGGTTTTAGGTCTGCTTTCATGTGCGTTGTCACGTATGCCATGTCCTACATCCTGTACTGGCGCGACTGCCAAGTGCGGTTCCTTAGTTTTCAATTTGGGCGCATACGTGTTTGTCTCGGTTGTTGAGTGTGTTGAGAAATATTGTTGAATACGTTGCAAAATACGGTGGGAATAGGAATGTTGTTTGGAGCGTCGTGCCAAACCAATTGGCGTGTTTGCGCGTGATAGTTTTGGCGTGAATTCGGATGCATGTACGAGTAGTATGGATACATACGGGGATTATTTTTTGTATTGAACAATTTTTTTTTGCACGGAAGTTCTTTAGATTCTAGTTATATTGCAATCAAGAGACTAATAAGCAACTTAGTTCTAAATTAAACCGCTTAATAAACTAAATACCATTTTTCATACATTGACATTTCTTAGTATGTATCCAAGGCATAGACATATATTTTTCGTGTTATTCTAAACGTACAATAGTTTTTTTTAACTATCACTTAGTTCTCAATGCACTTTTTACACTTAGTCTAAAAATTTTATTTTTTATTTTATTCAAACGGAATAGCAAACGAGCAGGCAGGCCACCTAATGTTAAGTGGTCACTGCAGTCCATGCTATCCACATCTGAGTTTGTATGTGGATGCGTTACTGCTCCTGAGGATTAAGTTGGAATGATTATATGATATACATGATTATAATCGTCTAATGCGTCTTGTAATATCGAAGAGCTAAATAGCATTGTTATTTATATGATGGTAAGTTAAAATCGTATTCTTAATCAGTCTATCAAAGGACTGTGCACTAGTTGGTTGTATAGACATGTAGATCAATAAGGTATGAGTTCAGACCTTTGGTTAAATCTGCGAATCCCAGTTTATTTGAACTTAGGTACTACATAAATGGTGGTAGAGTCTTATGTCGAATGCTCATCTGCGGCGGCACCGCCGCTTCACTTATTTCTGCCATAATAATAATAATAAAGCAGCAGTATGAGGAAGCATTCCAACTTGGTCCTCAGGAGTAGCAACGCATCCACATATAGCCTCAGATAGAACTCCGTTCTATTTGAGGTTGGATGTGGATGTCCATGGGCTGCAGTGACCACTTAACATCAGGTAGCCTGCATGCTCGTTTGCTATTCTATTGATACTAAAAAAAAAAGAATATAGCTCCAGGTATAAGTCCCGCTTAATTGATCGACTGCCTTACATTTTGTAATACATCAGATGGTTCGATTATAGCAGTAGTCATTATTGTTTTGAACAAAATGTAAATACTGATATATAAACACTAGATTAGCATCATATAATTTTTCCTCCGACCAGCGGTCTACTGGATGATATTATATAGTATGGAATAAGTAGTACAATCTGTTATTTGTACTTATTCTGTGTACACATAGAAAAAACAGTTGTTTTTTAATTAAAATCTTATTTATGTAGACTATGCCATACGATACACAAACACCATCAATTACAATAGGACTTTGTACTAGTTTTATTTTTGTAGTTGAATTTTACCTTCATTGAAATCAACAACCAAATTTTTTTTTTAAGTTTTAGAACAAAATCCTGATTCGATTCCTTTGAATGTACTTATAATGATTTTAGCTTTCTCTAAATTATCCTTTCAAAATAAGTATTTTTTGACATGGACATGGACATGATTATGTAAAAGTCATAAAATTACGTATGAACATGGACCACCTACGCCTACTTTTTGGACTTAAAGCTACGTCCCACTTGACTTGCTCAGTTCGCATTATTTGTTCTAACCTTTTTTTTGTATGTGAGGATCATGGATCAATCGCGAGGGCCAACAATCACACGATAGGGCTAAGCGGAACTCCTACCGACTAAAACCTAACGACTAATGAAGAGTGCCATGCATTCTTCCCATAGCAACCCCGATAGCATTGGATACGAACCTCTTCACAATGCGAATGGAGCTATAGTTTCTCCATCCTGTCTAGGACGAGTTCCAAGTAAGCCTTTTTTTGTGGGGAAATCCTAGTCATGGATACACATCTATCGGAGGGCAATAGATGGTTATGCCGGATTTCAACCAGATAAAACCCCACGGTGTTCCTCTCTACGCCAAGTGACGGGGTCACGGGCGCGCTGACTGACAGCATTGGTCCCTTACTGTGGGACCCCTTCTCATTGGTGGGACAGAGCTGGAGTTACTTCATCCCGCGGGCAATCCTCCAGAATGTACGCTGTACCCTCGACGCAGCTGCAGTGGTGGGTAGTCGGTTCCCTTCCGGATATTCTACGCAAGTACTTCCGAAAGCGCCCATGTCATGACAGTACCTGCGCCAGCCGGAAGGTCAGTGACTCATGTCGGCTGTCCATCCAGTCCTCCAGAACAGGACGAACAGCCTCAACAGTCTTGATGCCGGCTCTAGGATGAATCAACCTATCCTTCCACTTAGCAATCAAAGACTGCCGAGCGTGAAACTTCTGCGTTTCCATCTCACTCTGCAAGGGACATCCTTCTCCCTCCCCTCTTAAAATCCAAGCGCCACTAGAACTTACATGCCTGGTTACAATACAAATAGGCCCATTGACTTATGACTGTTTGGAAAATTGTTGGCGGTGCATCACAATAACAAACAAAATCATAATAAATTAATAAAATTTGCGTGAAAAAGGTCAACCTATAGTAGGAGGATTTTATGAACAAGAACTACAAAAAGTATGATATCTATCTCGTGGAAAAGGTGTTGAAGAGGAAGGGTGATAAAGTTTTAGTTCACTTTATCACACGGGAGGAGGTCGCCTCGCAATGCCCGAATGCCCGAATGCTCGAATGGTCCAAGGACGGATCCTTGTGGAACACCGCACGACATCTCCCTCGTTAGTACGAGCCCTCCCCGTCCAGCTGAGTAGCAAGCTTTTAACCTAACCTAACCAACCAATCGGTTGTAGTTAATAGGTAAGTAGAAGTAGTAATTTTCAGGAAGGCTACAATGAAAAAATCGTTTTTTTTTCTTCTAAAACTAATTACTTATTCTATTCGCAGTACGAGTAGGTTTAAAGGAACTTTTAAAGTAGGTTTTTAGTACCAGTAACCTCAGGAATAGCAATGCCTCCGCGTACAACCTCAGATGGGATTTGGGGCCTATTTGAGCTTGAAAGCTGAACTATTTTCCAGCGAATAAATATTAAAATATTAAAAAATTCTGATAAAAAAGTAATTTTATTAGGAAAAGTAGGTATTATGTCAAAGGCTCTCCTGCGTTGCTTCCCCTGAGGACTATGTTGGAATGCCTCCTGTGTGCTGCCTAGCCAATGCCTTTTGTCTTACCATAAGTACCTTTCAAACCGAAATACACTAGTTCTCACACTGCTACTTTACATTTAATAAATTTATAGTAATCCTAATTTGCATCGATTGGTTTCTCTAATTTAAACATAATGGCATGAAAAACTCAACCGAGCTATCTGCTACGCAAATAGCCGAGCACGACTATTTTATTACTTTCGAAGAGTATGGGCGGTACTCCCACGAAATTTCAAACGTAATATTCAAGTGCTACCATTTCTGTTCTTTCAGAACAAGTTCAACAGAATTCATTCCATACAATTGCGCAAGTAAATGTGTAGACGTGGGGTGAGCCGAATGGCTTCTATTTCACGAATGATAAACAGTAAATAGGGCCACGATTTGATGCCATGTAGCAGTGATTTAAGTAAAGTTCTTGGATGGTGTTCAATGCTCAGTCTGCCTAAACCGATATGACCCTCAATGTGTGGGAATTACAGAAGCCGGCTATCGTAAGTTGGGTGAAGAAAAATTTACGTGTAAGTGCTCAGCATACAAAAATTTAAGTCCTACACCAGGAAAAGTGAGTGAAAGACTGGTGAATAAGCATCTCGAAGTCCCAGCGCGCACCGAACACGGACACACCGGACAAGAGGCATTCCAACTTAGTCCTCGTGAGGAACAACGCATCCACATACGACCTCAGATAGGACTTTCGTCCCAGTTGAGGTTTATTATGGGCTGCCATGGGCTGCAATGAACACTTAACATCAGGTGGCCTGCATGCTCGTTTGCTATTCTAATAACATAAAAAAGAAAGGCCAATTAATATCAGTAACACACACAAAAAAGGCATTGATTATATAGAAATATTAGATCATTACAAAAATATACAAATTAAAATTGACACACTTCAAATTAAAAAAAGGATGTTTTTTTCATTCAAATTACTAAAAAGAGCTATAATGTTTTAAACTTCCATATACCTACAAATTAAGATATTATGGTGATATATAAGATAAGAGATAGGTATTAAAGTTTATCGTACATAAAATAATAAAAATCCTAACGACAGGAAGCAAAAAAACTCTTTGTAGGTATTATAAAACGCGACAAAAGACCTTTCACATCCGTATAGCGTGAAATTTGACCGGAAGATGCTTCCGAGTCTTTATTTGACTACATTTGTGGGACTTTATTCTATATTTCAATACGAAACATTTTTGTTTATGGGGCAGTGTGAGAACTAGATACTGTATTTCGGTTGTATAGACGTCCATGGGCTGCAAAGAACACTTATGCATGTTGTCCTGGATGCTCGTTTGCTATTATGTTAATATAGAAACAAAAAAAATCTCTTCCTTGAATACGGCGAAGGAAATCATTGTGAGGAGACCTACATGCTTGAGAGTTGCATAATATTTTCAAAGACATGTAAATCCACCAACTCACTCTTTACCATCGTGGTGAACTATGGCCTAAACTCTCTATTCCGCGAGAAGACCCGTGCTCAGCAATGGAACAACAATGGGTTGAATAATATAATAATTCGTACTTCATCATCCGAAAAAAAAAATGTTTTTAACTAACATATTTAGTGGGGCATAATACTATTACGGCCAGAATACAAAATGAAACACAGTTAAAATCTATGTACTTTACCTTATATGAGCTACTTCGTCCACACTTATTAAGGACAACACCTTTGGTTTCTCAGTAAAAGTAGAAACTTATATTTTATTTTAATTCAGGATGTATACCTGTGTGCCAAATCTATGCACGAAGGAGTAAAAAACTCGACACGGCACGGTGCATCGGGTGCCAAGGGCGGGCTGGACGCCAGTAGAGAACCGAGAATTAAAGGGAAGTGTTTATAGCAATGACCACACTGAATACGCCGCGGAATTTTACGCGTGAGGACTACGTTGGAATGCCTCCCGTCTAGTGTCGTCTGCCTAACAACACCATTCGAATCTAAACATAGCAGTTCTCGCACTGCTGCTTTACGGCAGAAATAGTCGCAGAAGTGGTGCCTATAAGACTCTACCACAATAAAAAAAGCTTTTTAAATGGTTAAATGTTTTAAAAGTTATCACACAGCAGATTTACCGGTGCCAGCGCAGGCGAGCCTTTGACATAAGACTCTACTACAATATTTTGAGACCTAGGTTTAGCACGAAGAGGAGTTATTACCTACCGGGATAAGCAAATTTTCGTCATCAATCCGCTATTTTCCCACTGCTGGACATGGATTTCTTTCAGAGATGAGAATATTTAGACCGTCTAATCACACTGGCCCAAATGCGGATTGGCGGGCTTCCCACGACCTTGAGAACAGAATTAAGTAATCGTAGGCTAAATAAATAGGAGTCATTATTGGAATAATAATAGTGAAACGAATATTTACGTAGATAGATCATAAGTATAGTAATAAACATAATAATTTTATGTTTTTAATTCTTGAATTTACAAAAAATTAAGCCGCGTATAATATGAGCAAATGACGTATCTGAAATATTGTGTAAGTAGATCTGCACACCTTATGCTCAAGGCACCAACCAGCCAACCGTACAGACAACAGAGAACATCATAAAAGAGACGTCTAAATATTATTGGGTAGTCAAAAGGTGACTAATTCGAAGGTGGTTAACAAGAAAGCATCTGAATCAAAAACTCGCACGACTTTGTAGTGTGCAGTTTTACGGCACATATTTTACGTTGAGTTTACATCATAAAATTGGTACCGTAACGTTATTTTTGACTAAAAATTGCGATCGACACTAAAGGTAATAAATAGGCGCCGCTTAAGTTTTATGAAATTAACTTGCAGCGTTACGAAATAGATTACACGTAAAATTATGAATGCAATGCATACATGATACGCTAATGATAACTAATGATAAACGACCCGAATGGCGCCGCGGTCTGCCGTTCGGAGGGTCCTGGGTTCGATTCCCAGCGGGGCAGAAATTTAAATGATGAATATAGATTTCGGTACTCGGGCTGGGTGTTTGTGTACTTGTTCCTGTGTATGTCCATGGCACCCACGACACAGGTTAATTTCTACTGTGGGGCTATGAATGAGAGACGTTATTCATTATTATTATAATTTAATGATAACTAATTTAAGCCACTGATTATTTACATAAATGAACCTGAAGACATAGATGTCATACAACTGGAGACAGGAACGGTTAATAAGGTTTATTATATAACAATGGACCGAATATAAAAGATTACAGTGTAATACAAATACTCTTCTTTGTCCACACCACAACGAAACGGATTACCTACAATTACATGCACATTTAATACAATACAAAAAGGCGGTCGTAGCGCTAATGAGCGGTCTCCTACAGACAACCTTCTAAAAAAGAGACAACAAATCAAGTAGGGAGCACAATTAAAGATTACTTGCAATATTAAAATGTATTTAAATAATTCTAATAGAACTACTAACATTTTCTGCCACTGATTTCATAATATACATTACCCTGAAGACAGATGATATAGGTACAAAGGCAATTTTATCATAGGTTATTATTGGTATTATAAGTTAATAAGGTAAGTTTATAAATGTTAATGTGTATGTAATTCCTTTCGTATTTTGTTATGCAATACAGAATAATTGTTTTGTATTTTAATAGTAATTAAAAGTTAGGAAAACAGAATTTGTCTGGCTGCGCACATTATTTGCCAACGAAAATCAGTAGGTGTCTAGAGTCCTATTCAAATCAGCAGTAGCTCTGGAGACTAAAGAAAGTTACTTGCCTATAAACTGGACTGTCGTTTCGGTACCACACAACCAGGACCATAGTGTCGTTACGCACCGTCGGACGCACGTCGCACGGTAAGTCCACGTCATTCCCGGTCACGACTGGAATTCTCGTCAGAGGCCCTAACATTGCCAGAGTGTTACCTGTTAACAAAATAGCACGTAGTTAATAATAAAAGCTAAAGCTAGTATAATGAAGACATTCTAACTTTTTCATCAAGAGCAGCAAGGCATCCCTTGCTTCTACGAGTATGTGAGGATGGATGTGGACGGTAATAGGTTGCAGTGAACACTAAACATCAGGTGGCCTGCATGCTAATTTGTTTCATAACCTATCCGTTAATGTATTTACAAAGAACATAGAATTAAATATTTAACTAATTCGGCTAAATGGGTATTACAACTGCGTCGCTAGATTTTGTACAATTGATATAAATACAAGTATTATAAACCAAAAGAGCTTGAACTCAGCTTTTACTGTAATTCTGTAACAAATCTACGCCGCTAATTTCCCGTATAACCCGTAACATATATCAGTCAGCTCATGCGTGCTATATTAAAGACAGGCAAAATTGATTCCAAGATTTTGGTTCAAGGGTTAAGGGTTAAATTCTGCATAGTGACTCAAAGACCAGAAAAGAAGAACTTAACGTTCGGAACTTCTTAACTCGTAGCGTAGCTTTTCACAAATATTGGTATGGAACCAAATTACAAAATGAATGACGGCTATAAGTTACAGGACTGTTATACCAGCTTCTCTCGCGACGTGTATGCTACGAAGTTTTGCAACTAATAATGCGAAAAGAAAAAAATATATTTGTGCGTGAAGTTCACGGGCTGTAGAAGTGAAACTTACAACGTGCACATACCAAACTGCATTGTTAAAATACAAAAAAAATCAGTAGCAAAGCTAACCTAGACTTAACAAATCTATGATTTTTTAAATTTTATTTTTGATGAAAAATATTTATTAATTTGATAATAGTATGATGATACTGTTCACACTGAAATGAAAGAGATTTCATATTATATTGAGTTAAAAGTTAACAAATATGATTTAAATACAAATTATATTACCTAAGTACAAGGCGCATACATATGGACAATGTTTAGTAAACAAGAGCGGGGACGCTACGAAGCATCGCACAAAAAGGAGACTGAGAATATAAAATACTGTGGTAAAATGTATTCTATCTCAGTCTCTCGCCGACTTAATCCTAAACATTTATGTTTGTTTCTTTATCGTGACGCATTTTCATTGCATCGAGTTTCAAATCCGCAAGACTCTAAAGAAGTTTCTCAGTAATAACTGTGAGGAATATTACTCATAATCTACGGGAATCCAGAATTTCCGCTCGGATATGCGTAATGGTTTTTTTCATAGACCTTTCTATAGGATTTTTCACTTTTTTTTATTATTTACCCGGAATAGCAAAAGAGCTCACACACAACCTCAAGTGTGGATGTCCATGGGCTGCAGAGACCACTTAACATCAGGTGGCCTGCATGCTCGTTTGC
>DWKW01002446.1:0-11025 GCA_018250115.1 Doberes anticus
ATGTAGCGGTAGAATAATTGTATTTTGAAAACTAAATGTTCGCGCTTCTTAATGTTCGTTGCAAAACGGCAACTCTCCTGTAACCACACGTTTCGGCAACCGACGGTATGTAAACTTAAGAAACATAGGTGGATCTGTAAATTTGATATTTACACACATATTGTAAGTTGTCCACACTGGTAGTTCATCGAAACGGAAGTGGGATAATGATGAAGGATATAACGTAGGATATTGGTCTTTTAAGTAGTTGCCGAATCCGCGTGGCCTACTGAGACCGCTCACATTACACATTTCATTATAAATAATGCACGAAATTGACTAGCACTTAGAAGTTAATTTTGAGAAATACCTTTCATATAAATATATAATAAAATTTTCCTAAACGGTAATTAATGCAACATCTGACTAGGTAGCCAATATCGGTCAAAAGAATTCCTGTTTCGTATAATTTAGATGTTTTGGGATTTATTTTCAGAATTTAATCGAATTATTGGCTTTGAGTTTGAAATTAATTAATTTTTAAATGCTTATTCGACATTCTGATTATTTTCGAGACGTCTTATTTAGAGCTCGATTTGCTAACGGAACGTTACAATTTATTTCTGATTCAATTCGTTTGCTTGAGAAATAAACATATTTTTTTTTTGACGTAGATGTGATTGATAATTGAGGATACCCTAAAAGAGACGTGAATCATAACACCAAAGCATGTGTAAATATAAAGTAGGTAAGGATTTAATCTACGTCGCGTAAGCAAATCGTTAATAAATTTATCAATGAATGTATTTAAAGGAACTTACAAACTGAAAAAAAATTACCGTAAGTCAGTAGTGGCGATTTATATGTATCTTAACGTACAGTCGTATACATTTTTTTAACTCTTTATACGTCTTCCGTGCTCTTTGCCAGCTGCCGTGCAGAAGCTGTTACAAATTCAAATTTTCTGACCAATGTCTGTCATAAATGATAACGCTCGAGATCAATTTCCTAGTTTCCGGCATTGGTTATATATCCTTTATGCCCTTTGCCGATGCACGTAGGCTAGTTAATAACGTTAATAATCGAATTTTTCATCATAATCACAGGTTTACATACATTTTTTTGGCACTTAAAAACGGTGCCGGTACGAGAAGCTGGAGTGGGATTGCTTACATTTCTGTCTGAAATCCGGACGTCGAATAAAACATAGATGATTGAAAAAATTAATAAAGAACCATATCTAAGAACTAATGGACTAGAAGTTATATTAAATCCTAAATAAGATGGGAATGTTGAGAAAGTGCATAGATAGTTTAGGTTCCAAAATCCTAATGAGTACTGATAACCCTTGATGTAAAGATCAAGATCTTATTAAATTGGTTCAGTTACATAAATGTACCTGAATTACATAAATGTATCTGAACCAATTTAATAAGATCATCATCCCACTTACAAAACATTATCGTTAGTATCGTCTCCAAATTGTAGCTTGCCGGCGCCAGTGTCCAACACAACTCCAGCTGCTAGATTTATGTAAATCTGCTTTAAGTGGCACACGTTCTGACCTTATTAACTGGTCTCCATCAATTGATCTTAAAAATAGTAACATCCTACGATACAAGAAGTATCAATCTCGGTTTATAGATCCCCACACGGTTATCGCGTTCAAAGTGCACGGATGAACCTAATTGAATCTGTAGTGGAATCATGGAATTTCCTTTTTGTAGGCTAGGTTTCAAACGTCTAAAGTCTCCCGTTGATGTAACAATTACTCTGTCATTTTTATGTTTGTTATCATAATTTCTAATTGTTTGATTTGACTACATTGTAAAGACATATGTCGCAGAATTGTCATAAACATGATTGTTACGCTTTAACCTTACTTTTATCATATCAAGTTTTTTCTACATATGTATGTCTGTATCGATTAACTCTAATCTGTTCGGATTACATTATGATACTTTTTACCTGATCATAAGTAAGTCATAAACTAACACTTAATACATTATTTTACTAGTAAATTAAATGTTTCCATGGTTGTTGTTAAGACCGTGTAGCATAAGCGTTTTTCGGGATATTTATCTTGTTTTGGGTTTATCCATAATTTTCATGATTTTCGAATGAAGGTCGTTTCGTCGCCAAGACGCGGGTCTACAGTTTACAGTCGTCTAGATTCCTGTCGCCACTTTCAGTATGGTCTTCAGTAATCCGAACACTTATCTTTTCTTTGAAGCTATTCTCTAACACACTCTTATCAGGCTCCAATCGACAGTCCTCCAGACTCCAATGTTATCCAT
The DNA here is from genome assembly GCA_018250115.1 of Doberes anticus. NCBI lineage: Eukaryota > Metazoa > Arthropoda > Insecta > Lepidoptera > Hesperiidae > Doberes > Doberes anticus. Next base: position 2,277 of record DWKW01002446.1, read on the forward strand.
AAATGAAATAAATACACTGATGAGACATTAAAAAAAATATTATGCGGGAGTCTTTAGACTTGTGCTTTTATCGCTTGAAATGTATTTAACCGACATAAAATGTAATAGGAAAGTAGTATAATTGCATTTTAACACAATTTAAATCTGAATGTTATATGTGTCTACTTACATCATATTGTATCGTATCTAATATTACGTGAATAATTGTTTAATTACGTAGCTTAGAAATTGTCTATCTTCTCTTTATATTTAGTTAATTTTACATTCCTGTTTTGTCTTGTATATTTTAAAATTTCTTATTAATATTGTTATTGAAACCTTTAAATGTACAATTTTTATATTTTGTACAAAATTACGATAATTTCCCTGAAATAATCCGTTTGGATTCGGGTGATTGTGTCTAAGAGTAACGATGATACCTGAAAATTGCATGTATTAAATTGATTGTAACAACATTAATGCTTTAACAAAATATGAGACCTAAAATTAATTACTCTGAAATCAGTACAATTAAGACATTATCACCCTAATCTATTTATTGTGTGCCAAATTTTACCGTTTTTTAACAAAAACTGAATAAGTTACTTCTAAGTACTCTTTACTTACTATGAATTTATGAATAATCAAAGATTATTTATCCTCTATGATTTGAATAATTAACCTATTTGCAATATGTTTAAGCTAGAAGCTACATTAATTAAATTATTCGTTGTTGTTTTATTATTATATTGTTCTCTGTATAATTCTTGTTTAGTTATATTTCATGATTACTGTCTAGATGTAATACCAGGATAGCTTCAAAATATTTTAATGTGGAATTAAATAAATATATACACGTCAAGTTACTTCTTTTATTTTACTTTATTCCCATGTTACGCACGAAATGGCTCTGTCAGTGGTCGTCAAATCCAGTGGATCCCATAATTTTTCGGGTCCCAGGCGTCATTATTATTCATATTTTAATAACAGTTTGAGTCTTGAGGGCTCGTTAACAAAAAAACGAATGATCATGGGCGAAGTATTATTCCAAATGTTAAGATATTAAGACCCATAATTTTTGATACTGGGTCGTCAATCAGGGTTGCCGTATTTAAATATAATAAAGCATAATATACAATCTAACAGCAGTGAATATTGTTATCAGTTCTGTAATTTTCAAGTAAAAAATTAAAATATTGACTAGATTCTGTTCACAGTTTTAACGATAATTAATAACTCAGTTTTTTTTAAACAAAATATGTTTTTTCATTGGTATTTCCTAGGTAACAAGTTTTCAATTGTTTATTGATATAATCAATATTTGATTTAGGTACTTTCGTTATTTAGAATATTACAATTAAAAAAAAACTTATACAAACTTAATTTCGTACATAATGTTTAACTTCATATTTTCAATACAGATAGCGTGTACTTAGCACCACCAACACTCTACACTAATATGAAAACACGATCCCTAAAATAGTTTCACTCGAACATGACAACCCTAACAACTGACATTAACATTTGAAACAAACGCCATGATTTCTCAAATCCTAATAATGTTGATTATTAGAAGTCTGTGTTGAGAGTCTGTCTTTATTACGAATTTAACATCTTTGCTATTGTGAATTTTACAGAATTAATGGCCTGACATAGTCTTCTAATTCTTGAAGGAATTAAAAAATATGCCAACATTAATTTCCAAATAAAATTTTGAAGTACCCACCTGAATCTAATGAAACTTTAATCATACATAAAATACGATTAATCTTTTTCACGGATCTTAAATTTAAAAAGTCTAAAAATAAAAGCGAACATCATGTGAATACATTACTGTTGTACTGTTGCATGTGGATATGGTCTCCTCAGAGCTGAGAAGGCCACCACGCTAGCCAAGTGCGAGTATAGCGAATAAAACTCCATAGTCAATTTTTTGTGAATTTATTACAATATTTTAACTTGGTAAACAGTGCTTTTACTATCACAAATATATCATTATCAATCATTAATTAATCTAAAGTTACAACTACTAAGTACATACTCGTACGTTACTAATATCGATCGTTTCGATGTCTTCACTTTGGTCCCTTACTTCCCGTTCACGCATCCGACATGTACACCTGAAATGTGATATATCTTGTATGTAATATGTTCCCATCGTCTTCAACAATCACCAAGCTGGCCAAGTACTATTTGGTGGACTTTACATTCCTTTGAGGACATTATGTATTGAATACTTCGCTCACCAAAATTTATGCGCCAAATGTCTTAAAATGGTCGTGGCTCAGTGAGCTGTGTTAGTGCGCCCCTTGAGGTTTGCGCCACTGGTACCGGCCAGCCCCTAGCTACCACGATGGAGACATATAGGGATATAGCAAAAGGCAAGCGATAAATATTTTACTGTGCTATACTAAAAAAAATTAGTTACGCGTTAGGATTCGATCCCAGATCCACCGTACCGGCAGAGAGATTTCAAACCACTGGGCAATGACAACTTGCCTTGCCGTCTATACATTTTTCAACCTCATTTTATAACCTAGGTTCGCTACCTTTTTTCTTATTTTCAAGTTTTTGTTGTCTACATAAGTCTGTAGCGCGAGATACAGGAACCTGTACTGTGCCTTGTTCTGAACCATGCCGTTCCTCTGAGTCCGCACCATTTTCACCGTGCTGTGGACGTCGATGTCACAGTTGAAGCCTGCAAACAATACATTTTCAGAGTTGTAATAAATTCTCGATTATTAAAAATCGCTATTATTAAAGTAGCATTGCCGCAATGCTAGTAACTAGTGGCAAAGCAACTATGCTAGGGGCTAGTCTCAGCCAGGGGCGCAAACGTCTACGCTAAGGGCTCACTCATAAACCATAATGAGCCACGGATACAAACTAAATATCACAAAAATCATGGCCAAAGACTTTTCGCTATTGCATCATTTATAAGAACCGTTCAGTGCTGTGCCCGAGCAATGGCCATGCTTCAATGTGGAGCAATTGCTGTGCAGAACATTTACAACACCGACGAGTTACCAGTGCAGAAGCCCTTATACGAGTTTTGATTGTTTGCGAAAAAACATATCGATTTCCGTTACATTCCATATAATTATGTACATATGTATCTAATAGTACCTAAAAATCATTTCTTTCCGTTGCTCACTTCTGAATTAAAAAACCTACTTTTGACAATACGATGCTGTCGATGTATGGAATGACATTAAATACGAGTTTGTTTTTCGTAAACCATTAAAACTCATACTATACGTTCGATAATTTGGCAAAAACAAAAATAATGTTTTAAAATACACCAACAAAGTCGGGAAACACAAAATAATACGATTAAGCTAGTCCAAATTCAAACAATTAAAGCGGTTGCTATATCGTCATCATCATCAATCCATTATTTGTTATGTTGTGCTCAGGTCTCTTCTCAGAGACGAGAGGGAGATAGTTAGTCGCTCTGTCAAAGTGCAGATGAACAATTAGCCTTGCAGGTTTCGTTAATCGTTATAAATAACAGATATTTAAGGATTATATAAACTAGCAAAGCTGTTGGTAGCACCGCCCCGCGCAGCCGGTCACTACAGACCATTGCAGTATGACCCAAGTGAGACCAACCTCCGCTGTAGACCAAGTTCAGCTAAATTGGGAATGGGTTGATGTTTCTTCTATCTAATGCCAAAAACTGTGCATTTTTTGCGTTTTAATAAAAGATTATGTGAGGCCAGGCGAGACGTGCCAGTTATACAAGTTTACAAAAAGGGTTTCTATATTTTACATCCGAATTACGGTCGTTTTTGAAATTGCACTTCACGGGCTGCCACGTTTACATAAATTAAAGGTACAGTCAACGAGCATGCAAGCCCAAGTGTGAAATGATCACTGTGGTCCATGGACTTCCATATCCACCCTCAAATAGGATTGAAATTCTATCGAAGATTGACAAAGTCGCAACGCTTCATGCCTTTTGTAACTACACCCCTCAAATCGAAATATCAAAGCAAACGAGCATTGTAAAGCGACCACGATCAAAACATGCGTGTTTACAATTTCTTTAAAATAAATAGTATATAGTGAAAGTTAAAATAAGTAGTAATAAATAAGCTCACCGGAAGTTTTTATTTTATCAATGAGCATATCTAGAACAATGAAGGTGCCAGTCCTGCCAACACCCGCCGAGCAATGGACGCACAGCACGTTCTGGAATGCACAAAATATCGACTTCAGTTAACCACTTTAAATTTGACAAATAATGTTTAAAAGTCGATTTTCAATTTCAAGCTTTTCTAGCAATCATTTGAAATTCTTTGTTGATAATTATTTGTAAACAAAATTCTATTGAAATGAAAGCTCGCAATAGTTTTATTTGCAAGGAAGATTTTCTATTTCCAATGTTTCTCTCTTTTTTAACAGTCTATAAAACTTTACCCTATTAAATTACAGCTCTATTTAAAATGGTATTTTGAAAAACATTTTTACGTTTATAATTGCGAGCAAAGAAGACAAGGTTGAAAGTTATCGCTGCAGCTTGTGAGGATCGTCTAACAAAACCACGTCCATATAGTTTCTATATTGACAATAAACAAAGGCTATCGCGAAATATAAGTATAATCTTAAAATTTTACACAAATTACACACACACGATTACAATTTGAACACAGACAGATATTTTTTGTTATAAATATCACATACCTGTTCTGGGGCATCCTTCTCTTGAGCACTTTGGTACATTTTTCTGTTTATATCATCTATGAAGGTCAGGACGCTCTCAGCTTCCACTGGTGTGCCGTGGTCCGGCCAGGCCTTTGAACAAGACAAAACAATTTAAATGTATAAGAGATTTCATTACTTTGCTAAATTTAATTATACTGGAGAACGTCATCTATAGGCACCGAGTATACGCATTATGACAGCAACGCATATAGCCAGACCAGAAACGGAAATCAAAGTCTAACTTCAGCTCCGTTCGGAATCGAACCCAGAACACTCTGAATCGCAGAACGGCATGTTGATCGCTGTGCTATTAGGATTGTCATGATTATTATTTGTCATTTTCATTGTCCAATAAATCACGCTCAAAATAAATTCATGTAGGTACATTGAAAGCAATATTTGAGGCAATATTTGTGGGCCGATATTGATACTTACATCTACAAACCAACCGTATGAAGCGTTATTTATTTATATTAAACGGATAATTATCTACTTAATTTTGTTAATTTTACTTAGGCTCTATTTAACTCATTAGCTTATGGTGTTCAAAATTTTATAAAAGGATCTTATGCTCTTTTGTCACTCGGTCCCATATTTTTCTGTGTTCATTATGCGCTACAACACCATAAATTCCTTAAAAGTGAAAAATGAATTAATTCTTATTCAGAGATTAGTTATCATAATGGATTAAAATTGTACTCACTGTGAATTGGTATTGGAACAAAGTCCTGCAAGTATTCCTATCCTCACAGAGATCAAACTCTCTTAGAAGATAGTCTTCATAGTGGGTTTCTGATATTGACCTGACTAGCAAGTCACTGTACCGTTCCTCTTGTCCCGATGTGGGCCAGTAACGTTCACATTTTTTCTGAAAGGAATAAGCAATTGTATAAAACCATGCAAATGAAACTTCAACATTTCTTAATAACGTCACGTGATTTTTGATGGTATTAGTCTTTTCTCGAGGGCTCGACGGCACCATCTTATGGGGCGGCACCAATGCTGCATCTATTTATGGTCTAAAGTGCTGCTTTATACCATAGCAATTTGTGCCTTGTTTTCATAAGAGTACAATTCTTTCAAAGGAGACTAATGCATAAATACGAATACTTGACAGTGATCTGCAAGTACGTTACAAAACTTCTAAGAAGATCCCTATCCACCATACTAATGTAAGGTAATAAGAAATAAAACAGGTTAATAAATAAAATTAAAAGGTAACAATTAATAAAGTACAGTATAAAAATTATGTTGCTTATGCGAAAATAAACAGCAATAAATTTGTTACTTGCAAACTTAAAACCGAGCTTTTAATCACCTTTCCTTTCTCGACCTCATTAGTGATCATAACGATGACTCTCACGTCTTCCTGCCAAATCATTCGCCAGAAGTCGTCTGTTGTGTTGGGGAGACAGCCTTGTGTGGCGATGTACACTTTGTCCTTAACTGGAAAAATTCAGAACACGTCACTTAATATCATTATCTGAGGCAGTGTTAGTTGCATTGCTCTTCCAGACCTGCCGATTTTTTTTACCGCAAACGAAAATCAAACAGTCAAGGTAAAGTTATTTCCGCCGACTTTTTTTTCCCAGGCAACAATTAAGGGTCCAAAACGGTGCCCAAAGCCGATTAACAAAAAATTGTGTAAGACGTTCATTATATTTATTATGAAATAAAAGTTTTCAATTTAAATTATTTTTTTTGCTCTTGTAGAAAATTTTGTGTATCTACGTATATTTGCTGTTTACACTTATACATTATTGAAATCTTTGTACACATAACTGTACAAATTAATAACTTTGTTTTTGTTTACAATCTCAGCTCGTTTGATAGAATGTAGAAAATAATTATATATTTCGCGAAGCGAAATATTGTGACTTCTTTCAGAATAATTATGTAAGGTAAAATACAATGAATCAACGTTTGGTAACATAAAGCAAGGACATATGATGCTTGAGCTGGAGCATATCATTTTATTTGGCCTTTTTTATAGACTTACAGTTACCTCACGTTCGGTATTCATTGGAAAAAAATACAGACTGACTCGAAATTAAAATAACAAACAAGTACTACTTATATTTTGTAGTTGTCTAGCAAGTATAAAATAAAGATCTTTTTATGAATATGAATGAAACTATGATAGAATGTGAATTTCCGTTTTACACTTCTGATTCGCTACTTTAGGCATGTCCTGCCAAGTGTCAAACGAAAATAACTTCTCTGGTATTATGTACTAGGCGATTCCCGCAGCTTCGTCCGCATAGATTTAGAATAATGAGTCTTATATTTTGTTTATTATAAGTGTCGCGCAACTTCAAAGACTAAAATTTTATAACATAATTCAGAAGTTTTTGGATTGCCATATCTTTTTGGCATCATAACCTACCATATTGGCGAGGAGTTGACATGAGGCGAGATTTGAAACTACTCTCCGTCCTTTCCATTTTGTTCAGGCCAACTTCTTTGTTTGATAAAATATAGACTTACTCGTATTCCTAAATAAATTTCCATTCATTTTATCCATCTTGATGCATCTTTTAACCTCCCTGAGCGCGTCGTCGGATAGAGATTTTGTGACGAGAGGTACAGGCTTCTTTGATTCGCTCCTCAGCACCAGTGCTAAAATACAAAACAGGTATTTATTTATATTAATTGAAAATAAATTAGATACAATGAACTAGATAACACGATAACCGCAACAATATCGGACGAATCGTAATGAAAATTAATGCAAAAATCCAGTGTTCAATAATCTCAAAATTTGAATAGGTCAAATGGGTCAAAACTTTGATAAAAGAAACGTTTTTTTTAATCCTATAATATACCTATCCTACTATCGCTGCTAACGCTCTTTTATTAATAATGCTAAACAGTTAGGTCGACAAACAAATTAATTACTTACGTAGAAAAAATTCAATACAGAAAAATAGTATTTAAATATCTTTGATGAGATTAAGAGCCCAGTGTTTAAGAACCTTACAAACTGCCGAACTCGGTGGTTGGGGGCTCGTTTCCCAACAAGTTAGAAATTAATCATCACTTGCTTCAACGGTGAAGGAAAACATCGTGAGGAAACCTGCATGCGTATGTGTGCTCAAAGACATGTCAAGTCCGCCAAAACGCACTTGGCTAGAGTGGTGAACTATGGCCTTAACTCCCTCATCTCTGAGACGACATCCATGCCCAGCTGTGGGACAATAATAGGTTGATGATGATATAGATTTGGTTTGCAAGGTACTTTAGCGTTTACATTAATATTTAATTGATTAACGTGACCGATGCGAACGTGAAGTCGCGAACGTGATCGGAGCCGGGTGCTGGATTCTTGTGGCTTGCTTCATTTGTATGGCGGCAACGTGCTAAAGACATGCGACAATGGCAGTAATTTTCCTTGTTCGTATTGGCAATACTACCGAAAACAGGATCTAATACTAACTATAGGATCTATGTCGTCGATGACATGATGAATTCGATTGTAAGATGATAGAGTTATTGAGAGACGCATAATAATGATCTAGATAAGGTCCAGGTTGCAGAGAATTAACAAAAACTATCAAACAGATATTAAGAAAGAGGTTTATTTTTAAACTAATACGCCTTTAATAATATTTTAACTGTGGTAGAATTACATGTCGAAGGCACACCTTTGGCGTCACCACGGCTACATCTAATTCTGCCGTACTGATGCTTATCAGTGCGAGTAATGCTGTGTTATATATAATGTAAGGGTGTAGTTCGGCAGTTGTATACTAAACAAGAGGCATTCCAACGTATGCCTGAAGAGTAGCAACGCATTCGCGAATGACTTCAGACAGGACTTCCGTCCTATTTGGGGTTGGATGTGGATGTCCAAGGGTTGCCCGAACCTCTTCATATGAGGTGGGTTGCATGCTCATTGGCTAATCCTTGAATGTAAATTAGAAATTTTAATTTCTTAAACAATAAAAAATGCCGGTAATTAACTGAATTGACTGGATTATTTTTATGCTCCATGTGACAGTTTTATTTTATGCGAAGATGTGAATGAGACGGCAGTAGGGTTATATGTATGTAGACGTGCATG
>DWKW01002447.1:0-11025 GCA_018250115.1 Doberes anticus
CACATAAATCACGATTCACACTCATGGGCCTACACTAGAATCCCGTGTCGTGGATGCCGTGTACAAACAAAAACAATCAATCACTCAGACCTGATGCAAAAATTAAGATTCATTCAATTAAAACAAATTAAGATTCCCGCTGGGAATCGAACCCCGGACCATGCGAACGGCGATACGTCGGCCACTGCGCCATGGCGATCTTCAAATAAATAACCAACGCTTCAGAATCAACCCCTCACAAAGATACCTTATATATGTACACAAAAAATTCCACCACCGATGCTTAATTCTACATCTATTTACACACTTTTTTACTCAAACAGAATAGCAAATGAGCGTGCAGGCCGCCTTATGTTAAGCGGTCACTGCAGCCCATGGACCTCCACAGCAAACCTCAACTAGAACGGGATTCCTATCTAAGATCGTGGATGCGTTGCTACTCCTGAGAACTTGTTGGAATCCAGTGTCTCCCGCCCAACTACACTCTTCAAACTGAAACGCAACAGTTCTCACGTTGCTGCTTTACGGCAGAAATACGTGCCGCGGTGGTGCAGCAGCAGGCGAGCCTTCGACCTAAGACCCCGCCACCATCAAACACGCACGAAGAAGCATTTGTCTATACGAATGCACTCTTGCAGAAAAGCGCTACAATACGAACGAAACATGTTATGTATGATAATATTAATCATCTTACACGTAGTTGTTTTTTTAACACGCTTTTTTTTATTCAAACGGAATAGCAAACGAGCATGCAGGCCATCTGATGCTAAGTGGGCACTGCAGCCCATGGACATCCGCATCAAACCTCAACTAGGACGGAAGCCGTATCTGAGGTCGGATGTGGATGCGTTGCTACTAATGAGGATTAAGTTGGATTGCCTCTTGTCCAGTTTCTTCTGCCTAACCACACCCTTTAAACCGAAACACAGTAGTGTGTCGCACTGCTGCTTTACGGCAGAAACAGGTGCAGCGGTGGTGTCGCCGCAAGCGAACCTTCGACATAGACTCTACCATTGTCTTGTCTGGGCATGGGTTTACTATCAGAGATCAGAAAATTTTAGCCTTAGTCCACCACGCTGGCTAAGTGCGGATTAGCGAATGATGGTGAAACTTAGAAACGAATTGCTTTGCGGTGAAGGAAAACAAAGCGAGAAAAAATTCACGGCTAAAGATTCTCCATGATGGTCATGAACATATGAAGTCCACAAGTACGCTCTTCGCCAGCGTGGAAGACTTTGGGCTTCCTGAGTTATCAGAGGAGACCATTGGACAACAATGGGACAGTAATGGGTTGATGGTGATGAGACAAGACCGGCTGACATACACCCATCCTGCACGACACGTTTACCGCTGCAGCAGCGTAACAGCGATTCACCATTAATATTTTTTTTTAGCAGAATAGCAAACGAGCATGCAGGCCGCTTGATGTCAAGTGGTCTCTGCAGCCCATGGACATCCACAACTGAGGTTGTGTGTGAATGCGTTGCTACTCCTCAGGACTACGTTGGAATGCTTTCCGTCCTGTATCGTCTGCCTAACTACACCCTTCAAACCGAAACACAGCAGTTCTCACACTGTTACGGCAGAAATATTAGCGGTGGTGCCGCCGCAGGCGAGCCTTCGACATAAGACTAACACCATCAAACCATCAATCCATTATCAATCCATTCTGTGCTACTGCTAATAAGCACATATTTTTGCGGGCTAGGCTTCGAATCCCGACCCACCGCGGTGAGAGGTCGAGACTCTTAGCCACTAAGCTATCGCTGCTCCGCCTTTTCTCACGATTTATTACAATAGCTAAATATTCGTAGCCAATGGGGGCGGGGGACCCACCCGAGATCGCAGGTCTAAATTCACCTGGTCCACCATATATGCATGATCATCTAAATGTAGACGGTGAATCAATATGGTCAGTAAGCAGAGGAAGTATCAAATCTGGCCATCTTATCAAAGATTCTACCACTCTATTCAGGGGAACAGAGGGCTCCTGCGCAGCCGTCTTAGGTAATTGATACTATACCAGTTTGGTATCTACCCTCACAATCAAATAAAGAAATAAAAATAATTACACATTTCCCATAACTACCATGCAGATTAGCGACTCATACAAACAAACAAACAAAACTATAATAAGCAAGCGACAGCAAACGTTAGTTTATGGTGATGCAATATAGTTTACGGTAATGAAATGCAGTTTACGGTAATGCAATACAGTTTATGGCAGTGTACGGTTTATGGTATGGTAATGAAATGTTGTTTTTTCAATCAAATGCCTCAAAAGTGATGATAATTTTTGAAGAATTGTATGATTGTTATTTGGATCTCGTAAAAATGTATGAAAGTTGTAAAACTTATATAATATTTTATGACTGAATAATATAAGAGTATCGTAAGTATAAATAAGTACATAAAATAGATAAACCAATATAGTTATAAGTATTTCCTAATTAACCAACACACAAAATTAATTGCAAATTTATTATTAACGTACATGTAATATCTTAAATTTAATGGGTTTAATAATAATATTTAATTAGAATACATAAATATCAGTATGTGATAAAGTGTATTAATAGGAATCTTGACCTCACGCTCTTGTGAGTCGGGGTTCAAAACCCAGTCTCTCTTACCTGTTAATTTATCGATTCTAATTATGTGTTTATTAGAAATTATTAATCACTCGTAATAACGGTGAAGGAAAACATCGTGGGAAACCTGCATGTTCTCCATAACGTTCATAAAAGCATGTGAAATGCCAATCCGCACTTGGCCAGCGTGATGGACTAGGGCCTTATCCCAGCAGTGGGACAGCAATGAATTGACCATGACGATAACATTGAATATTTGTATATCCGAAAACAGTAAAATATGGCGATCTAATACATATTTAATTGTATTTACCGATATTTTTGCTAATAATTTATGTTGATAATATTAAAAAAGATTTCCATTTTAAAAAGAAGAATACATTAATGCTCTGTGAAAAAACTTAAACCGTAAATTTCCAGTAATGATAATAATAAGTACTTGCAGTACAATAGTATTATCGTATTTTGTATCTATCATCTACAGTACAGGTAAAACAAGTACAGATAAAGCGAAAACCAAACCAGAGACAAAGAAAATCACAGTGACGTATGGCACAGAGTAAATCTTTGCATAGCAGACCATTATAAAATCAATGTAAGGCAAGTTTTTTTTTTAAATTCATGACATCGCACATTCGTATTTCGGATTGTCAGACTTCACATACATTCGAGACCATTATGAACACTGTCATGCCTGCAGGTTTCCTCGCGACGCTTCCCTTCACCGCAAAACAAATGACGATCGATTCGTTAGACTACGTAAAAATAGAGATGCATGCTCGGATTCGATCCATGCACGCCGAACGCACCGGGCGGGCGAATCTGCGACTAGACTATCACTGTACCTAAACATCGGAGATAGTTTCTTCGTCTGGTAACACGATCCAAAGTGGATCTTGTTGAAATATGGATACCATACGGAGAGATGAGATGAGAGAGACCTTACGGACAACATGGACCTTACGACCCACGAAGTCTAATATTATGCATGTAAATACTAATACGTATACCAATAATTCAAAATTACATACAAAATTTATTTAAAATCTTTATAACGATAGTGAAATATACGAAACATTGATACATAATAATATGAATGTTACGAGTACACGGCAAAACCTCGTGACGGTTATGAAAAATACAATACAATATGACTAATATTGAATCTGATAGAAAACCTCAAAAATTAAGAGAAGTAAAATAAACACGGGTCAGCGGACAATTTTTTTTTAAACGTTGAACAGCATACAGACCACCTCATGGTGAGGGGTAAATCAAATGAACACATTCCACGTTTCCACGCCTAAGAACTGCTGAGTTGGTTGGTAACTATGATAATACAACTTTTTTTTTCACGTGAGGATATCCTAGTCATGGATACGAGGGCTAAAGACAGTTATGCCGGACTGCAATCGGCTAAATTCCAATACAAACGCATCCACGTACGATCTCAGACATGACTTCGGATCAATTTGAGGTCGGACGTTGGACGTCCAAGGGCTGTATTCACCACTTAAATCGGGTGGCCTACGCGTTTGCTACATAAAAACTGCAAAGGCTACAGACACGTATATGAATTAACTCTACTGTTTTTGTTAGGATCTTAGGCAATGTCTCTTTAAATTTTAAGGTTTTCCATCGGATCAAATCTACGCATACATCGATTATAACAATTCGAGACCGTCCTGCTACACTCACACAACGTTCTTCATGAATATTTCCAAAAGTTTCACAACATACACATAATTTATACATTTATTAAGAACACTAGCGCCATCTGTATACTATGGTGTTAGTTGAAAGCATGTAGCGAGTTTGAGGACGTCACAATTGCCTTTTTCCCTGTGCCCGCATCATAGATACAGAAATTCGAGAACAAAAACGAAAAATATCCAACAAGGAATTTTTCGAACACATCAAAAACAATTCGATAACTGAATAATCAATTGTAAAGAGACTTTCACAAAACAATACACATTCTAAATTAACTGTGTTACATGTAGGTCACTACACCAATCCATACCACGACAGCGCTATGAACGTACCTACCAGGAGTATGGTCTCCTAACGCTTGCTCAACGGTCAACAGTTTGTCGAGAGAATTTACTGCCAATCCGATCATGGCACGATAATGTTGACGCATGACATATTACATGATGCAATCAACACTGTTTTAAATTCGCTAAACCCGGCCACGCTTCGCTGTAACTCAGTGTTAATTAATGGGAAATTAAATAAAAGTATTCTAGCTATCATAGATGCACCGAATTCCATGCCACGCCTCGCGTTTCGCTGGAAAGTGGAATGGAGTGAATGGAAGAAAATATTGTTTGTTTTTACTAGAAAAACACGCGCGTATTCGAAGGCAATATTGTGTAGAAATTGCAAGATAATCGATCGACTGCTTTTCGAGTTATGCGAGCACAAACACCCAAGCTGATTGTTTATAAAGATGTGCTGGCATTTAATAGTATGGAATGGTGTTGAATGAAAACTTAAAGACGAAACGGTTTACCCTTTGTATATCATCTTTCACATAATTTTCATCGTCATAATATACGACTTATAAAAATAAATTCAAATATGGAATGGAATTTGCGTCATTCGTATTTTCATCTCGAATTTGATGAACGAACGAACAATGAATGACGAACAGAAATTCGAAATTTAATTCATTTTTATAAATCGAAAAGTACGACGTCCAGAGAGATGACACGAAGGATGGTATACAAAGGATAAACCACTTCGTTGCACGTGTTGAAATGTTCCTTATCTGTATCTATGATTGCCCGAAGCGAATCCGTAGCGGTGCCAAGCGAGCTTGCAAGGGCAATGTATTAATTAATTATAAACAAGTGTGAATTAATGTAAAACCTTCAAACGACGAAAATTAATTACCAATAGATACTTATTCAACTCGATTCAAACAACGAAAATTAATTACAAATAGACAATCTCTGCGTTCCAATTAGATGGACAAGTGAAGTCTAACGAATCGAGATAAATAAGACGTGCCAGTCATTCAAAACTGTATAATAGTGACAGAAAACTTTATATAGAGTGTACCTATATGGATTTCAAATGTTATAACCCATCGTATGAATTTTACAATTGATATCATAAAGTCTAAATTGTATAATCTGAGTATAAATTTTGAGAAAGATGCACGAGTTTCATGTATAATATCAATTTCATCCATTATTTTCTTTTTTTTAGCTGAGTGCCAATCAAGCATGCACCTGAGGTGAAGTAGTCACTGCAGCTCAGAGACATCCGTATCCAACCTCAAATTGGACTGAATACCTATCTGAGGTTATAACGTGGATGCTTTTCTACTACTGAGTACTTGAATTGAAATTCCTCCTGTCCAGTGTATTTTGCGTTCAACTTTAACCATACACTTCAAACCGAAACACAGCAGAGCTCACAATGCTGCTTTACGACTGAATTGAGATTGAGATTTTACGTTCAAATAAATGAAAAATATATTTAGCATATACCGTTCCTTCTCAAGACAATGATCGGTCTGTCGGTTATGATATCAACAGTAAACATCAAACCCGCGATGTTATTGAAGGTGCCGTTAGCAAGTACAATAGGAAAACGTGGATCAAATCAAACGAATTTATAAAAACCCCACACAATGCCGGCACATACACGCAAATCACTTTAACGCCACGTCCGAAAACCAATTCGGTCCTTACCTCTGAGACATCCGAACTTGCGGTGCGCCGTCGACGATTCGTCGGCGATCGTCTCACTGGAGTCGCTCCTCCCGTTGGCGTGCTAAAGTGGTTCTCGTCAAACGTCAACGATTCCGATTCCTCGCCCAATTCGGACACCAATGATACTGCGTCTCTTTCGTTCTCGATATCTCCATTTTCTCTCTGAACTTCTGCAGTCGTCGCTGCTGCCTCAGTTGTATCTTCAGTAACACTCTCCCCTTCGTTACTGTTCCTATTAGCCTCTACTTGTTCTACATTATTCGTTGCCGCTTCGTTCGTTTCTCCATTTGCCTCTACGGATTCTTGTCGTGATTCCGTATCAGCGGTTGAACTCGATCCAACTGTTTCACCATCGACAATGTCTTGACTAGTAGTAGTAGCGTCCAGTTCGTTATCACAAGTTGCTTGAGCATTCTCATCAGTCGTATTGCTTTCTGCTTCCGTTTGCGCTTCGTTGGCGCAGACTACGTCGTTTTCTTCGGCGTTCTGATTATCTCTTACATTAGTATCACAGTCATTGTTTAAATTATTTGTGGTCGCGGAAGGAACGTGTCCGTCGGCTAGAACCGGAGACCGATCCGGTGTAGCGTAAGGTGTAGGATCGGCAGAGTTTTCCTCTCTCATATCGTTCATATCATCCTGTTAGACATTTACATTTAAAACTAAATTTTAACAGCGATGATTGACATCGCTAGGAAAATTTAAAATATCTTAGTGTTATATAATGGCCTGGTAAATGTTTGTAAGAGTCAGGGAGATTGAACAAAAGTATTAAAATTTAGTAGGAAATACTCGAATGATTCTCTGATTTGAGCTAACAATGATCCTTAAGTAATTTTTATACAACTTTTTTTTTGACTCATCACAAGCTTTACAATAAATATTGACAAACGAGTATAAACTGTTTTTATATAAATCACAAAATGATAACAATTATTGTGTAAAACATCCCCAAATTAATAAAAAAACTACTTCAACGCTGAAAGTTAAAAAAAAGGTTAGAGAATGATTGTTTTTTTTAAATTATGTGAGTGTTTCGAAATATTTTACTGTGATTTCCCAAAAAAAACTGTGTGCTTAGGAGATGAACCACGTGTAGGCGAGCTTGGAATACCTATATTTGTAGTGATAGTACATTCCTATACAGATGTGTTGGGTTTGAAAAAGCTTATTCGAGAGTAAAAACTGAGTAGAAAGTGAGATCTATGTTCGGCGAAGAAGAGAGCGTTGCAACGATCCTCAGGCCTCCGGTGCTTCACAGTACATCGTCACCTAACTCCTCGTAGATCTCCTCCACTCCATTACGAGATCGGAGAAGTTCTACGAGGTGTCAAGAAGAACATGTTGCTTGAACTTCAACAGAAACGAACCAGCCAAACCCAAAAAGCCAAAGAGTTTAAGCCATAGTCCACCTCGCCGGCCAAGTGCGGATTGGTGGACTATGGTATATAAGTAATAAGAAATAAATCATGATTTACTCTACCCAGTTTTTTGCTCTGAGTGAACTGATCACTCACAAATTAAATATTTTTTAAGCTTACTCTCTATTCCACGTACGACTAATTATTGATGTAGCATTTTTTCTCCCTCTCTCTCTCAGTGAGCGATTTTTGTGAAATTTTTCGAGAAATCAAGGCGCCTTAAGCCGTGCTCTTGTCGCCGGCGACGTCCTAAGCGACTGGCCGATCGAAAATGAAACGAGCGAATGTAAGAGTGCAAAGGAGTGAATGAGTGATTGGTGTGAATGAGTGAATGGTGAATGCGATCTGGTTTAGTTTGGAATGCGAACGACAATTAATTGTTACCTTTATACGTCGTCGCTGTTAGAACCTGAACTGGGACTGATTAGTTGTATGATAAGTACAGGCTCCTATAAGCACACAGTTCGTTAACGTCATAATGATATTAGGAATGAATGTTAAGTTAGCTTCCCGTTTACCGCGAAAGCCCATGCTGCAAGGAAAATAAATCTTACATCTATGGTTACGAGTGAATACGACAACTTCAGTAATAAATACAAATTAATACAAATCGTTGTTGTATTCTACCGAAACATACATAGAGGAATCGTGAAATTGTTCTTCTGTAGAATACGTGTCTCAATGATTCTTAGACACGCACAACAAAGTATTTTTTAATTGCTGTGTAAATTGTGACCTACGTTTTTGAAAAATCTACACGACACTTTTAATTTACACGTGTAAACAATTCGATAAACTTTGTTTTTGAAAAATATACACCATTCGTTTAATTTACACACGTAATTAGTATATTAACTAATGTTTTTGAAAAATCTACACGATACGTTTAATTTAAACGTGTAATCGATTCAAAAAATCTTCACGATTCGTTTAACCTACACACAATTATCGATTCAATTAAACGTACGAAGATTGTTCTAGTGCTTACACACTATCCTCATTCCTAATCCTTATCCTATCCTTAACCCTTATCCCTTATCCTTATCCTAAAAATAAATTCATAAAGGCAAACGTACATATATATTTATGTCAACAATCACACATGCACACCCCATGTAAATTTACATTCCATTGAAACAAAACGTTCATTGCCACATGCGTAATAACAATCTAAATGTGTGTTCAGGTCTTCATAAGCTTCATATTATGGATTCGCGCTGATCTTGCTGGCTATATAGTGTGTTGTGTTTCGGTTTGAAGGGTGCGGTTAGGCAGAAGACGCCGGATGAGAGCCATTCCAACGTAGGCCTCATGAGCAGCAACGCATCCACATACGACCTGAGATAGGACTTTCGTCCCTGTTGAGGTTTGATGTGGATGTTCATGGGTTGCAGTGACCGCTTAACATCGGGTGGCCTGCATGCCCGTTTGCTATTTCTATGTTTGTTCGCAAAACACAAAATCTGCTGAATCATTTGTTTCACAATTTAAATGCAAATGGTTTTATATACAGTAGCAGTCATGTCTGCCGGAGGTCAACTGGAATGCTTTTCTTTTCTTGTTTCTTTTCCAAAAGTTATAAAAATAAGGTTTTCTTAAATATCTTGAGTGGTCGTTTGCCCTTGAACTCGTATTATTATTGTTCCTGTTCTAGGCTAGACTTGCTAATAGTTTCGTGTTTAAAAAACGCTATTGTCTCCTGTATTTGAAAGTCATTTCGTTAGTTTTTATTTGTGCTCGTGTGCTTATCAGTTGCTGTTTAACGTTCGCACATGGATCTGTCTATCTAGGGATGTTTCTTGTATTGCAAAATATCCTTCTTTACCATTTAACTATTGTTTCGACTTTATTACATCAGTCTCCAAATTAGTAGAGTGGTGGTAGAGTCTTATTTCGGAGGCTCGCCTGCACCACCGCCGCACCTATTTCTGCCGTAAAGCAGCAGAGTGAGATAAAAAAAAATCGTGTCAATTACAGCTTTGCGCATAACCCCACGTATTAATTCGCTTGTTGGGAGAATACGAGTATCTTCTTCAGTAGGAAATAGATATTACATAAAATTGATTTTAAGACATGGTGTGTGTAATCGACCTTAAGAAATGAAATTATTTCTAGATTTTTGAGCTTTCTGTAAAAGGCTTGAGTGCGGTAGCAAAGCTGAACCTTTGACACTTTTATCATCTTTACATGTACATACACGTACGTATTTTGCTTAAATGTTAAACAGTATTTTAATTTAATGTTTGTTGATGGTGGATTTCCATGCGACATCAAATAGGACTGAAGTCCTTAATGAGGTCGTACGTTTAGGATGCGTTGATACCGTTCAAACCGAAACACAGCAGAGCTCACATTGCTGCTTCACGGCAGAAATATGCCGCCTGTTGTGCCGGCCGGAGGCGAACCTTCAACATAAGATATATAGTATACCAGCTGGAGGCGTCGCGGACGGTTGTGTAGTCTAGTTTTTTAACATACAAATGATACACGATATTTATTCAAATGTCCTTTATTACCATTACCACACACACACACACACACACACACACACATTTATACCATACTTACTTATTATTACCATAATTACAAATTTCAGCAAGCGTGAGAAATTTCCTAATCCGCCTGGTAACAGGAAAAAGTACCTAATCGGTGTGAAACTCATATAATTTTTTTAATGTAAACAATAAACGCTTCACAATCATGGACCAACACTATGATGCCCATTGTCGTAGATGCCATGGGCACATAGAGCAACATCTCATTTACATTTCTGTCCCGCTGGGTTTCGAACCCTGGATCCTTCGAACGGCAGATCGGCACGGCGACCTCTGTGTCAAGCCATCCGCACTTTGTGTGACACTCGCTAGCCACCATTACTAATTTTAGCATCAGAAATTTCCTCATCCGACAGCTGTCAAATTTACATGAAATTAACATACATACATATGTATATCACAATGTTTTGTTCCTCGAAGAAAGCACCTTTGTCGGATCGGAGATCGTTGTTAAAGCAGCAAACTGTCTATACGCGAAAACGCTGCCTTTCGTGACCGCGCACCGGTGTCGTCAGACGCAACAACCCTCAAGGACTAGCTTTGTGACGTAAATCCGTGTGGTTACAGAGATCAGTAAAGTGAATAGAAGTAGAAATATGCATGCTTACATCATGCTTAGTATCTATGACGGTTTGTTGTCACACTTTTTGTTAACTCTTTCTCAGTAAAATACGAGTAATTTTGATGGTGGTAGATGTTTGTCAAGAGTTCTACTGCGGCGTCACCACCGCCG
>DWKW01002448.1:0-11023 GCA_018250115.1 Doberes anticus
AACCAGTAGTTCCTGAGATTAGCGCGTTCAAACAAACAAACAAACTCTTCAGCTTTATATATTAGTATAGATTTATTCACGATTTAATTTGATGGTGGTAGAGTCTTATGTCAAAGGCTCGCTTGCGGCGGCACCACCTTTGCATCTATTTCTGCCGTTAAGCAGCCATGTGAGAACTGCTGTGTTTCGGTTTGAAGGGTGTGGTTAGGCAGAAGACACCAGACAGGACGTATTCCAATTTAGTCCTTAGGAGTAGCAACGTACATACAACCTCAGATGTGGATGTCCATGGGCTGCAGAGACTTGGCATCAGATGTCCTGCATGCTCGTTGGCTATTCGATTAATATGAAAAAAAAATCGATTAAAAACCCCGATTTTTGCGTACTTTTTAAATCCTTATAGTGAGTTCACTAGATTCTGTTTATTTATATTTCCGACGTATACCGTTCGCTTATTTTCAGAGGCGTTGTTCAGCAGGCCGCGATCCACAGCTGAGATGTATCCGAGCGTCCGTTCGCAAATACACGACGATATGATCGAGAAAAAGCGTTCGAGCACACCCAACGTACTGTCTAGACGAGGCCGGACCAACGGTAAGCGTTCGGAAAAAGCGAAAAAAACGTTAAAAAAAAACAACCACTCAGAAACGAGGGAAACGGTCGGAAACAGTGACGTACACGTTAGATTGAGTTTGACGAACTGCGACGATACGTTCGTGCAGAAGCGCAGCAAGCTCGAGAGCGTCGTGGGCGGACTGAGGAACAGGAGCGTCATCGACGTCGTAGGCGACGAGAGCGTTTCCAACAAGGTCTCCGTCATCAAGAACTGCGGCTCGAAGGTCGACGTGAGCGCGTACGGCGAGAATCGTCTCAATCGCGCTGGTGATAAGGTCGATAATAACGTGTACGAGATCGTCGAGACCGATTCGGAGGTGACTGACGACGAGAGGTTCGCGGATTTGTCGCTACAAGACGACGATTATCTGAACGTGTTCGAGAATATGAACATACCCGTGCAAGAGAGCGTCGATGTTGTCACGACGCCGATGATGGCCGACGGTTATGGCAGCTACGGTGAGGTGGCCGCGTACGATAGCGACGGTTTAGGTGACGTGCGGCGTGTCTGCGATGGCGTGCGCGGCGACGGTAGCTTCGACGTCGTACGTGATGCTGATCGTTTCGATGGAATGCAAACTGAGAGCAATTATGAGGGAACGCACGCTGACGGTAATTACGAGGGAACGCACGCTGAGAGTAATTACGAGGAAACACATGCTCAGAGTAATTACGAAGGAATACATGCTGAGAGTAATTACGAGGAAACTCATGCTGGCGGTAATTATGAGGAAACACACGCTGAGAGTAATTATGAGGAAACACATGCTGGCGATAATTATGAGGAGACACACGCTGAGAGTAATTATGAGGAAACACATGCTGGCGGTAATTATGAGGAGACACATGCTGACAGTAATTATGAAGAAACACGTGCTGACGGTAATTATGAGGAAACACACGCTGAGAATATTTATGAGGAAACACACGCTGAGAGTAATTATGAAGAAACAAACGCTGAGAGTAATTATGAGGTAACACATGCTGACGGTAATTATGAGGAAACACACGCCGACAGTAATTTTGAGGAAACACAAACTGGAAATAGTTATGAAGAAATAAATAATGGCGATAACTATGATGGTACTAACAGTAATTATGAAGAAATACACACCACCAATAACTATGTAGGATTGCACACCACCGGTAATTTTGAAGGAATACAAATTGGAAATAATTATGAAGAAATACTGATTATTAATGATTATGAAGAGATACAAAATGCTAATAAAAACACAGATGCAAACAGTAGTTATGAAGGAATGCAAACTCCTAGTAATTATAAATCAACACAAACTGACAGTAATTATGAAGGTATTGACAACATCTATGAAGAAATACAAACTATTAATGTTTTTGAAGAAGTACAACCTGGTAATAATTATGACGAAATACAAACTATTAACAATTTTGAAGAAATACAAACTGGTAATAATTATGATGAAATACAAGCTGCTAATAATTTTGAAGAAATACAGACTGTTAGTGATTATAATGAAATTCATGGTGCAAATGGTTTTAAAGAAATACCCTCCAACAGTAATTTTAAAGCAGTACATAATGGAAGTAATTATAATGAAATCGAAATTGTTAATGATTTTGAAGGAACATATACTAACAGTAATTTTAAAGAAATACAACCTGCTACTAATTACGAAGAAATAACAGGTATGAATAATTTTGAGGAAATACAATCTAACAGTAACTATGAAGGATTATTAACTATTGATACCTTTCAAGAAATATCCGCTGATGATAATTTGGAGGAAACACAAATTGCCAACGATTATGAAGACATATCAGTTGACGATAATTTTGACGAAAATCAAAGTAGCAGAAATTATGAAGAAGTAGCAGATGTCAATAATTTTGAACAAGTACAAGATGCAAGTAATTTTGAAGAATTTCAAGTTGTCAATCACTTTGAAGATATATCAGCTGATGGTAATTTTGAGGAAATACAAACTACTGGTAATGAAGTAGTACCGTCCGCTAATAATTATGAAGAAATATCTAACTTTGAGGAAATCCAAACTGTTGGTAATTTCGAAGAAATACCAACTGCCGAAAATTTTGTGGAAGTACAAGCTGCCGATAATTTTGAAGATATATCAACTGATGATAATTTTGAAGTAATACAAACCTCCAGTAATCATGAAGACATTCCAGCTGCCAATAATTATGAAGAAATATCCGGTGACGAAAATTTTGAGGAAACGCAAACTACCAATAATTTTAAACAAGCTCAATCTGCCAATACCTTTCAAGAAATACAATCTGCTAATAGTTTTGAAGAAGTACAGAGTGCCAATCGTTTTGAACAAATACAAGCTGTCAATAGTTTTCAAGAAATACGAGGTGCGAATAGCCTTGAGCAAATACAAGCTACTAACAATTTTCAAGATTTACGTACTGCCAATAGTCTACAAGAAGTACAAACTGTCAATGCATTTCAAGAAATAGAAACTGTTAATGCATTTCAAGAAATACAAGTTGCCAATGCATTTCAAGAAATTCAAGATGCCAATGCATTTCAAGAAATACAAACTGCCAATGCATTTCAAGAAATACAAGCTGTCAATGCATTTCAAGAAATACAAGCTGTCAATACTTTCCAAGAAATACCAAATGTCAATACTTTCCAAGAAATACCAAATGGCAATACTTTCCAAGAAATGCCAAATGTCAATACTTACCAAGAAATTAATATTTTACAAGAAATACAAGCTGTCAATACATTGCAAGAAATACAATCAGTCAATACTTTTCAAGAACTACAAGCTACTCGTAACCTAAAAAATAATCGAAATGAACCGAAAATTCGCGTTGAAGAAAAACAATCGGCCAATAATTTTAGTAAAACCCGAACTACTAATAATGTTCAAGAAAAAAACCCAGTCAGTAATTCAGGGAAAATACCAACTGCCAATAATTTGAAACAAGCACAAGGTGTCCGTCCCAATGAATCAGTGAATTGTTACAGAATCAGTGATTGTTCGTTAAATAATTGTGTTACAACGAATTACACTAAAAACATTCCATCTATGGACAGAACATACAGTGACAGAGAAACATCAATAATAGAGGATTACTTAGAGATGGAGTTATTAGAAGATGAAGCAATAAATAAGAAAAAAAAATTACAAAGCAGGCAGCATTGTTTTGGTGTGACGTCAAATTCCAAGGAATACAACGCGGATAGTGAAGTGACCAGTAGCGTAATAAAATTTAGAAATCCCGATGAAAATAGTATAAATGTTTTTAAGATAGAAAGTATTGTGCCTAGAAATCTGCCGCCTTTAAAGAATTCCGATAACAGAAAAAACAATTATGGATCCGCTCCAAAAAATCTTCCTCCTCTAAGACGAAACCCGGGCGTCATACAACCTAATTTTGATCCCTTAAAACCCAAACAAACTACTATAACATTTGATACAGTAGAAACGGTTAATAGTATGCTGTTACAGGACAATTTGGACTCTATATCCGATACGAACATCTGCTTTTTGAATGAAGACGATGAAGTTTATAGCGTTGGACGACAATCTGGCTACAATAATGATCTTGAAATCACAGGTATTATAATACCAAGTCACCTAACCCAAAACGTTCAAAATAATGATTTAAATATCTCATCAAATAATGTGATAAATAATGATTTAAATATATATGACAAATGCAAATCAAAAAATTTCAATTTACCCCAAAATATAAATTTGTGTGGCAATGAGTTTGAGTTCATTCAAAATAGTGAGGTTTATGGGACTGATTTAGATATTCAGAGTTTAACTATTACAAAATTGAATAGTCCAAACACTTCTGTCCCACGAAAAAATGCATCTGGCTCGTCAGTATCGAAGCAAGGCAATAAAAAGAGAATTAACTATAATAAAACGACATGCGATGAAAGAAATTTCCTCCGCAGATTTGATTTAGTTCCTGTGGAACCGAAAACAAACCTGACTAATATTAATGTAACGACTCGCAACGACAATAAAAATCCAGACGCAGACCTGGAAAGTGTAACAGTTTACAAAATTATTACAGGCGATATAAATACTGAATCTCAAAATCAGGCAATAACGAATTTTGCAAATACCGTCACAAACACAGCGGTTCAATACAATGATTTGATAGTATTTAATTCACAGGCTCCGAATTACACTCAGAAATCAAATTGTACTGATACAACAAAAATAAACAAGGAAAAAACCGATTATTACTGCAAAAAATGCAAAAAGTATCATAGGAGGCATAAGAATTTAGACAATGCTGATAAAAAAATTATAGATCAACAAAAAAATAGATCAAATAAAATAGAAAATGGAAATGATACTAAAAATTGCCCAGAAAGTTACGTACCTAAAACAAACAGTCCTAAGAATGTTACCTGTAAAGGAAAAAAAGATGCTAAAAAAGAAATAGCTTTGGATAAAATACAAAATACAAAGAATGAAAATACTGTCAGCAAAGTAAAAATTGCTGGACATGAACGGGATAATGGCGTTAAAGTAAAAAATATTAGTAATGCTAGATGTAACCCTAAACAAGATACTAGAAATAAAATTGGCAGTAATAAAATACAGAACACTGTTAATAAACATGTTGATAATAAATTTCAAACAGATAAAAATAATGATAGTAGTAACATACAAAATGTTACAATTGAACTTAGCAGTAATAATACACAAAATGTTCAAAATGACCTCAGTAGTGATAGGATACAAAATGCTATAAACGAAGTTAGAAGTGATAAAACACAGAGTGCTGTAAATGGATTTAGCGACGTTGAAATACAAACGGCGAAAACTGA
Organism: Doberes anticus; assembly: GCA_018250115.1. NCBI lineage: Eukaryota > Metazoa > Arthropoda > Insecta > Lepidoptera > Hesperiidae > Doberes > Doberes anticus. The sequence continues at coordinate 5,429 of DWKW01002448.1, forward strand.
AGTTATTAATAATAAAATACAAAATACAGAACCTCAAGCGTCTGAAGTTAAAGTTAATAGTGTTAAAAGTATAGATCCCTCTAATAAAAAGAGTTCGAACGAATTTGTCGTTCCCAAAACCAACAAAGTCCCTAAAACAAATAAAGCAAAAAAAAATAGTAATACTACAAATACTACAAATAAAAAGGACAAAAAATGTTTAACTGTTACAAATACGAAACAAATTAGATATTGCATGAAATGTTCCTCCATCTTCGACACGGCGAAGTGCAACTACTGTTTTCGAAAAAAGGGGGAGGAACGAAAGATCCCAAACCAGTGCAATCCGGATTATATTTTAAAAATGGAACAAAGTTTCATATGCGGCGTTTGTAAATATAAAGCGCTTAGCAAAGATAGTTTAGAACGGCACAAAATGAGCAAATGTTGCGGTAGGACGGATAGGTAAATTAATCTTAACGGATCTTTTTTTTTAAAAGATGTTGGTTTTTTTTATTGGTCTGAATGGCCTTGGTTTCGGTGAGACGGTAGCCAAAAGTTTTCGGCCAGTCCTATTTCATTCGAAAATGAAAGGGCGTTCATAAAGGTGACGAAGAAGAATATTATTCAAGGGAAAGTGATGATTTAAATTGCACACTTTAAAGAAAGTTCGCGAAGGAGATCAGATGTTTTCCATAATTCAGTACGCGTGTTAAAAATGTAACATTTATAAAATTGCGGTGACAGCTATAAATCATTGCAAGAAAATGAAAGTGATTGTTAACTGCCGATTCTAATATAATTTCACCCAGTCGTTATAGGTCTGACAAATATCCGTGTCGATCATTACTGCAGCGTGACTGACGTCACGTCCGCATATTTCATTCATCTATCTTCGGTCAGCGGAAACGCATTAGTACCTAGAACCAATCGTTGCCGAGACGTTAAATTTGAACCGGACGTTGATCATCCTCTGACTGAAGAATTGTTTTAATCAAATTTATATATTTGTAAGAAGATAATGAGACACAATTAATTCTACTACCTGCCCTCCTAGTGTTATATTATCGAATAGTCCCCTACATGTCTCATATCAAACTCCACAAGCGAGCAACGTTACAAAAACGTCCGCACCGGGAAGCAGCCGAGCTAAGACTGAGTCACGAATTTCATAGCATTTTATATCGTACAATACCAAGACACGTGGCGTCACACAGCCAGTAACTATTGTTTGCGGTTCGTTCTGTCGACCGCCTTATTTATAAAGTACCCTTAATTTGTATGTATTGTCTGTACAGCTTACCGGATGTATTTTTATAATGATTATTATAACTGTGATTTATGAGTCAAGGTTAAGTAAGATTGTATGTCAGAAATACTTAGAAATAATATGTTTTATGTATATCTTTAGAGACTAGGTCGTGCAATAGAATTCCCTGTGGGGTACTAGTATAAGCGTTAATAATACGTGTGTAATGTTAATAAACCAAATTTGTAATAGAGTCTAAAAGAAAAGTATCGACATGTATTTTTTTAATATCACGTTTTTAAAACTGACGGATTTTCTATACTTTTGTCGTCTGGTTAAAGATGCTCGCGGGAAGTCATTTAAAATCGCGTGTACCCGAACAGACAACGGACAAGAACGCAAGGTAATAAAAACGTGGTAAAAAGATTTAAAAGTAGGTATTATTTTTGTGAACTTTATACAAGTTTACAGAAAATAAGTCTCTTCAGAGGGTATTTCCTAAAATGAGTAATTATGTAAGTACCCTCGAGAATAAATGCAATATATTACTGCATGTTACTAGTCAGTCTAAATTTAAAATTTAACATAAGAGGTTTGGGATAACCTTGACGCTCTTAAAAAGTCAAATTATTTATTAAACTTATTATCTCATGTTATGCTGGATACAAATTTTGAAAATGATTTTTTTCAAAATTGATGTCTCAGTGTTGTTTATTTACAAATGTAATCTTATTAAAAACCTCATTTGAAGACCTTGTCCTTTGTATTAAATTTTACTTAAGTTCCAATACATCACTGGTGATGCGGGATGATCATCATCAACCCATTCTTGTCCCGCAGCTGGGCACGGGTCTCCTCGCAGTGATGGGCGGGTTAAGTCATAGTCCATCACTTTGCCAAGTATGGATTAGCGGACGTGACGTGGCATGCAGTTTCCCTGACAATGCATTCCTTCACTGATACGCACATTCTTATTTCGAAAAATTTAAGGTACGTGCCTGTAGCCTATCCCCTATGCACCGAAGCGATTTACAAAAACCGGCCAAGTGCGAGTTGAACTCTTGCACGAAGGGTTCCGTACCATTATCTATGATATCGAGGGAAAATAATCAAGTTGTATGGGAGCCTCCGCTTAAATATTCGTTTCAACTTAATTATTTATTTTTAAGGTGAATATATGTATAACTAAATATTCTGTGAATAGTTCAAGTGTCTACCTGTTGCAGTTATCAATATCGAACAAAAACGAGCAAAAAAAACCTAATCCCGTTTGTTGTATGGGAGCCCCTTAAATATTTATTTTATTCTGTTCCTTTAATAGCGGTTGTAATAGCGGCAACAGAAATACATCTGTGATAATTTCAACTGTCCGACTATCACGGTTCATGAGATACAGCCTGGTGACGGACAGCGGAGTCTTAGTAATAGGGTCCCGTTTTACCCTTTGGGTACGGAGCCCTAAAAGAGAACATAGTCAAGATATGTAAATAATATTGTATTAGTAACGAAACAAATATGTACTTCTCAGAAAATGATTTGTTTTAATGTTATATCCTTTTATCGTGTCATTTATGTTTTACACCTCTGCGGTAATTATGTATGTATGTTGTCACACACTTCAACGGTAATTATATTCAATGACATCAAAGATGTAAACATTACATAGATATTACGATTTGACTGCTCTGTAATTTACTGTACAATATGTTTCCGTATTTATTAAAATAAAAAAATAAGTTGCGTCCAGTCGGTTATACAACAGAACGATCATGCACTCGCATGTAAATGGCTCGTTCACGAGTTTGTTTTGTGGCTAGGCAAGCATTTGTCAGCGCTAGACGCATAGACAAGACGGTTCTGGATAGACGATTTATCCGAACATGCAAAGCATTAAATTGGCGCCCATTCAGCTAACGATTTTTTTTTAAAACATGAATTCGGATTCGTTTCTGGCTAACTTTACATTTAAATTACCCCCGGGACAAGTACTCCCTATTTGCCCTGACCCCTTAGACCCGGGACTGAGAAGACACAACGTATAATGTGCACGAAATATACTGAATAATGTACTGATGCAGTATTACAGGATTAAGATTAATTGAGAGTGGGAGTCTTATTCCCGCATTCCTCAGACCAACTGAGCAATGTTCTTGACATTTGTTACCTCACGCATCGGCAGCAGGCGCGGTTCTAACTCAGGGATCATGGGGAACCGGAAGGGCTCACCCAGACTTAAGCCTTAAGTGAGTGGGGGAGGGGTAGGAGTGAGAGAGACATACGCAACTCTGCTACCGACATCAGGGCATCTCTTGCGAGACTCGTCCTCGGCTCAGGTCGTGTGTGTAGTCGGGTCTTCGTCCTCGCTGGCGAGGACGGCGCGTGTAATGTATTCGTGTTCTGTGTAGTGTCTCTGAGGATGATGGTGGAAAATCCTCATCGTCTTACGGGGAGAGTCGCGAGTCTGAGTTACGGAGCCTCTTGTATCGTCCTAAACAGACATGACAAGATGGCGTCGCTCAGATCTGTCCAGACTCGCTTGGGCGTCCGTTGTTGATAGTCAAATCGGCTCACAAATTGTATTGGAAATATGATGCTATGAACAATATACCTACACTTCAAAGTGAAATAACGGAATTACATCAAATTTATTTATTAACTTTTGTAACTTAATGTATGCATTGTCTGTTACTATAACACAAATGTGAGAATGTAACCGTGTCTCATGGTTGTAGTCTTATGTCGAAAGCTCGCCTGCGTCGGCACCACCGCTGCACCTGTTTCCACTGTAAAGCAGCAGTGCGGGCACGGCTGTTTCGGTTTGAAGGGTGTGGTTAGGCAGACACTGGACAGGAAGCGTTACAACTTAGTCCTCGGAAGTAGCAATGCATCCACGTACGACCTCGGATAGGACTTCCGTAGACCTTGAGGTTTGATGTGGATGTCCATGGGCTGCAGCGACCACTCGACATCGGGTGGCTTGCAGGCTCGTTTGCTATTATGTTATATAAAAGACAATTTCATTCCTCAAGGGCATCAGCAAAAATAGTTTGCCACCAAATGTATGTATTTGCGTATTGAATGTAAGTTGAAAGTGTAAATAAATGTAAATTGTAGTATTGTTTTATGAAGTTGGATATAAGCTGTAGTTCTTGCCGCCTTGATCTATCTTTTGAACAAAATAAAGTAATAATTTGATGATTTTACTCGTTTCATTCGTAAGCGGACCTGGATTTCTCATTTGGTGTCAGGCGACAAACAGCAGGCAGCGGGTTTCTTTTGGTTTCGGTTTGAAGGTTGTGGTTAGGCAGAAGACGCTGGACAGGAGGCATTCCAACTGTCCTCAGGAGTAGCAACACTGGATGCAACCTCAGATAGGACTTCTGTCCTAGTTGAGGTTTGATGTGGCGTCCATGAACTGCAGTGACCGCTTAACATCAGGTGGCCTGCATGCTCGTTTGCTATCCTGTCAATATATTGTAAGGTCACAGGTACGCGCAAGATTTAAATCTAGATCTGGAACGCCCGTGTCCGTGACGTAAGCCACAATAATGAATGGGAAACAAGAAGACCAGTTCATCATCAGCCCTTTATTATCCCACTGCTGGGCAGGGTCTTCTCTCAGTGATGAGAATTTAAGCCGTAGTACACCACTGGCCACGTAAGGATTGGCGGACTTCACATGCCTTTGAGAACGTTTTCCTTTACCGTTAACGCGAGTGATAATTCATAATACGCACATAATTTTGAAAAGACAATATTTGGAGAAGTACAGGTGCGTGATGGGATTTGAACCTCGACACAACGTAGCGGAGTCGAAAAGCTTAACCACTATGCTACCCATCCATCCATCCATCAGCCTTTGGATGTCCACCGCTGGACATAGGCCTCCCCTAATTGCCGCCACTCCGTCCGGTCCTGCGCCTCCTGAATCCAACGGTTTCCCGCTGTCCTCAGGTCATCAGTCCATCTGGTCGCAGGGCGCCCTATACTCCTTTGCCTCGGTGGTCGCCATTCACGGACCATTCCCCATCGATCATCCTTCCGTCGAACGATGTGACCTAAACATTGCCACTACAGCCTATAAGTAGGCCATCACTCAATAAAAGACCGGTTATATCAAAGAAATTTATTTGCCATTTTTAGATAAAAATCTATTTTGACACTGTTTTCCGTACAACGCGGCCAAGAGTTTAACGTCAGAATCGCTCAGTCCCGTCTTGCGGCCCATCGACAACGTCTTCTGCCAAAGGTGGTCCTGGAAATACGTTTGAAGACTGTTCATCTGGATTTTGATTTGACCACCCGTGTGGCATAGGTCAGCGACGATTCGCCGTTCGGAGGGTCCTGGGTTCGGTTCGGGCGTGCGG
>DWKW01002449.1:0-11020 GCA_018250115.1 Doberes anticus
CCTATTTCTGCCGTAAAGCAGCAGTGTGATAACTGCTGTATTTCGGTTTGAAGGGTGCGGTTAGGCAGAAGACACTGGACAGGAGGCATACTTAGACATCAGGTGTAGCAACGCGTCCGCGTACGATCTTAGATAGAACTTCTGAGCTATTTGAGGTTGGATGCGGTTTTCCATGGGCTGTAGTGACCACTTAATGTCATGTGGCCTGCATGCTGGTTTGTTACTCCTATAAATTAAAATATATACATGTATAGTATACATATGCGTTATCTGATTTTGGAGGTGTGTTCGACAATGGAACTGGTTATTAATTTTATGTTATTAATTAATGAACAATTCAAACAAATCGACGTAAAGTTAAAACCGTTACTAATCGTTATTAAGGCGGAAAATTTTCCATTTATTGACGTTATATAATATTATATAAGTAGTGAAAACAAAGAACTAAAATGAACCCGTTCAAAATATTTAGGAAATAATAGTGAAGGGAAAATATTCAGTTTGCACCGAAAACAATATCTTGCCGGCGAATACCAGATTCAAACCATTGTCAACGCGCATAAAGAACACCCACTACGCAGATTTCCATACAAAAATTCACGCAAATCGTCCCAACACCGTCACATTATGCAACCAGTACGAGATTATCATAAACGTATAATATATATCACACGTAAGTTAAACTGGATAGCTGAAACTTCCCCTCCTATGGTTTTATGCTCGCGTACATTTTTCAAGCATGGATTTATTTAAATTCATCGTAAAACATTTCCTGAAGTACGCAGATATTTACGACTGGAAAGGTGAATATTTACGGTTGGATCTTTAAAGATTAATTTATTATTTCTAATTAGCTTTGTAGATTTTCTGTACAGTTGCGTTTTGTGTATTGACTAAAAAAAAAATACGTATCTAAATTAGGTACATTTGAAATTGATGTTTGAATTTAAATTAATGAGTTTAAAGTAAGTTTAAGTGGAAGTACAACTCACCTACCTTTAGTTATCCTTCAGCAATGTGAAGAGGTCACATTAATTAATACGTTATAATAAAGCAAACATTGTTTTTGTACGTTGACATTTCACGCATGTTTGTAATTAAAATTCGATCTTACAACACCGTAACTTCTGCTCCATTATTCCTTTCAACATAATTTACAGATCGTACATAAGTGTTTGACTGAAACCCGAGCCGTCAGAAACAACAGAAGGTGTCCAAAACAGGATCCCAAGTTCCGAACAAAGCATTATGAATAATGAAATAGATGCCCTCTACAAAGCATCGTTTTACTCCCTTCACGGAGTACGACCACGGGGTGTACTCAAAAATTGTGGTAAAATCGTCGGTGGGGCGACGAGAGTAAAAAACGGGAGCGCAAAGTGTTTTTTACGGCTTTAATACGAGTTTATTAAAATATTTAAAGCGTAACTTTAGCGCGAATTTCCCAAAAGACACTCGCAAAAGGTCCCCGACCCTCGGATGTGGAACTTTTAGCGATCCGGCGTGATAAATTAAAAGGCGGAGAATGAGTCGTGTCAGCTTGAGCCGCTTTAACGAAGCATTTTTATCTATGTTGATAAAGTTGGAAATTTTTTAATATCATAAAGTAATTGATGCGATATTCATTTTTCAAAATTTTTCAGTTTTCAAACCACATAATATCAAGTGGTCATTACTGCCGATAAGAATTCACAAGTAACCTTAAATAGGGTTAAAGTACAACCTACGGCAGGGAGAATTTGGTACCCCTCTTGTCTAAGTAGTCTAGCTAAAACACCTATCCAATACAACAATGCATTAACACACCATTTATACCGAAACACAAACTACTTTTAATGGTGTTAGAATCCTATGTGGAAAATTCGCCGGCGGCGAAACCACCGTTGTACCTATTTCTGCCGTAAAGCAGCTATTGCTCGCTCTGTTTCGTTATAAATACTGTTAGGCATCTTATGTCCTATTTGAAGTTAGATGTGGAGTTCCATGGCCTTCAGTGAGCACTTATTTCGTTTTCTAAACCTCTATTTTTTATATTTCCTTGTTTATGTTTTGCAATGTTCTTGCTCTAAATGAACCTTTATGATTATTATGTAAAGTAAGACAATTTTTATTAGACAATGAAATGAAATGATTTTTATAATTCCAACTTAATGTTTATACACACACATATTATTCGTAAACATGTATTATATATGTGCTTGGTTATTTAGAAATATTTTTATTCCAATGCTTTTAGTAATTGCAGCAAATGAAACAAATATTCGTTTTCACAGCACAATTGTTCACCAATACATACAAGGCCAGACTGCGCAACAAGGGTAGGTGTAATTACTTAGAAGCCATTCTCTGCCAAGCATTGTTCGAATTCTATTGGTCTAAGTATGAAATTGGCAATCTAAATGGACTTAGGTAGGTACCGAGAGTCTGAGGGCTCCTCAATGGCATTCTATTCAAATGATTGAATATTTAAGGTACATGTTCCTATAAAATCTCCTTTAAGCGATCAATTCTTTAAAAGATATCTTCATCAACCAATTGCTCTCCCACTCCTGGGCACGGGTCTCCTCTCATAGATGAGAAGAATGCAGGCCATGGTCATATAATTGGTATTTCGAAAACGGCTCAAATAACTTGGATATTAATTTGTATTTTGATAATGTTTTTCTTTCCATGTTTAGGTGACACGCACAAAATCCGTCTTCACAAAAAAATATCTTAGGATACAGAAGTATCGTAACCATTATGACATCATAATCATTGTTAAGTAGCTAATATGACATTGTTAACATGACAGTAGACAGCTTCACTAATCGGTATTATATTAGCTACTCAACAACAGATGGGACAACATAACATTGCATTAACATGGCAGTAAAGATACCAAGCGAAGCTCGAACGCCGAGGTACTGAGTATACTTTGTTGTATGTATTATATATATATTATAGTACTTACGCAGTAAACACCGAATATATTTTTTACGATTAGATGTACTTCACACGCCATGAATCAAAATTGACTTTAGTAGAACATTATTTTATTTTATTGAAACGAAATAGCAAACGAGTATGCAGGCCACCTGATGTTCACTGCAGCCTACAGACACTCATATTAAATCTCAATTAGGATGGAACTTCTATTTGAGATTGTATGAGGATGCATTGCTACTCCAGAGGACTAAGTTGGAATTCCTCCTGTTCGGTTACTTCTGCCTAACTACACCCTTCACACGGCCAGAAGTAAAATAATTATCTATAGCTGTTTATGAAGATAGCATATAAACCCATAGATAAGACATAAGATAGGTATTTATGCATTATAAATACCTATCTTTGCTAAACAACCCATTTCAACTGCATTCTGTTACTAAATGCATTCATCGCAGGTGTACAAAAAGGGCATAATTGCTTAGGGCTTATTCTCATCGTAGCATTGTTCGATTTCCATTGGTCTGAGTGTGAAATGGACTAGCAATCTAATAAATCTGGCAATCCAATTGGACTATTAGGCACAGACCGTCTGATAAAGACCCTTTCAAGACTGCAGCTTTGATTCAAGGAGTAGTAGTCTACAGGTCAGGGATTATAGGATCAGACGGCTAAATCCGGGCTAATAGCGATACTTGAAGCGGCTTAAATGGGATTTTAAATGTTTTAAGTAAACTTTTTATGAATTTATGAATGATATTTTGAGTGTTGAGCAACTTTTACGTAAATAAATTTCAGAAACGCAGCAATAAGTTGGGCGTCGTTCTTGTTTCGCTTATACACTTTTTATTTTTAAATAAGTTAGGTATTTATAAATGACTTAAAACAATGTTTGTAATGTATACGCAGCCAGACCTTAGATATTAGTACTATCTAGAACAAAACTAATAAAAAAATCACCATCACGATCTGTCTGTTGTAAGATATTGAGGAGTGGAGTGATCAAACCCTGGTTGTAGCGTTAGGTCAACATCACCATATTATTATGTTGACAGACAATAAATTGCACAGCACTTACATGCACCTTTCACCTTTTAATTGGAATTGATTCGAAAGCTTGCAAGATTTGCCCTAAACATACAAACTAACGAAGGAAGTTTCAAATGTTTAATAACATATTTTTCTTAAGAAACATTATGCATTTTTATGTGGTCTTCATGAAATCGTATTTGATTTTAAATAAGTCATAGATTTGTTGTTAAGTACTGAAGTAATTTAATACCTACAATAGCTTTTACGCCATGTAAGATAGTAAATAGAGGTAATAGAAACTAAAATTTTAAGTATTCAATTGTTCATGCCCCACAATTTCGTATCTGAAGCTGCATTTCAAAAATCTGCACTGAAACCGGGACCTAAATTTTCATTCCTCCTTTGTGTTGCAGACATTGTGGCGGAGGCCTTTTGTGGCTGTGCTTTTAGATTCTTACAGCCACCCCTTTCTGGCTGGGGTAGCTTATAGTATTTAGTGATGTGTACATATATCGATATTCGCAGTAAACAAAGACAAAACTAATAATCTGAAATAGAACATTAAAGATGATTATTGTGTTTTTTGTTTGTCCTACATATTTATGTAAGATTTCTATTTAGGGCTCCATACAAAAGGTTGTCGTAAAGCATAAAATAATGTTGCTATAAAAAACAAGCGCACAAATTTAAAGGATCTAAATAATACCAATCCGCACTTGGCCAGCGTGGTGGACTATGGCCTTAACTTTCTCATCTCTGAGAAAAGACCCGTGCCCAGCAGTGGGACAATAATGGGTTGATGATGATATGATGACAAAATAATAACAAATATTATAATAGCAAATGTAATCGTATATAAAGTAGTTCTCAGGTAGTTACTAAAATGTTGATCTTAAATGGATATTGTCGAAAATTCCAAACACTTCCAACCCAGTAGTCTCAAATAATATTTGTTTCGTTTATTACATTTTCCGTTATAAAATAATGTAACTCGGGTCGTATTATGTCTGTTTATTGAAGATCTTTTTAAAAACTGACAGATATCGACTACTTAAGACGTTTATGAATACAAAACAATTTGTTCTACCATGTTTGTCTGTGTGCTTAAATACATAGTTACGGTAAGACTTAAATACTAATACGGCCAATTAGTTTGAACAAAGTCAGTATTAAATGATCAGAGGCATAGGTTGACCTCTTTGTAGTGTGCACCGTCACATACACAGGAGATTAATTAAATCGGTTTTGTTTTGTTTTAACTGATAGGCGGCGACAATAGTTCGGGCGATAGTTTAGTTATTCGATATAACTATAATATTCATAATATGATATCGATAAAACTACAAAATGTATATTTTACACCTCTACATGAAACAGTACTTTTGAGTGATTGCAAGCGAACTCCACAAACAATACGGGGCGAGTCAATCTCGCTGTGAATGCACTGTAGTTATATGGGATATTCTATGGCTTTTGTCAATGTTTATATGGAATAGGCTTTACGAGAATCGATGGTTACCTGCTCTGTCTGCAGTGCGCACACTGTGCGAACTGCGGCTTTGTGATTAATACAAAAGCTCTATCGTGTACACTAAATGTGGGTACTGATATAAAAGCGAAACAAATTCTCTACGTAAAATTTATATTCTTTTACTTTAAAGGAAAATTGAGTTACCGTGGATATAGATTAGCCAATCTTAATATGTCTGACTGTACCTCCGTTTCTTTTAAAAATGAGGTTTTAAGTATACCTTCAACGCTTCAGACTATACTACTTAATTTTTTTCTGATTTATATAATTTATAAAGTTTCATCTGAAAACGGTAAATAATTCAATCCTTTAGTAAATTCATCTAGAATGGTTTATACATATACTGGCCACCATTGATTGATAGTTATAAATAAAAAACGAATACTTTTCCAAACAAGTACTACACCGCAACGTTACACGTTAGTAGTCCCGGCACGTATTTCTGTAAAAAATGCATAATTACGCGCGTGAGTCGTTTCGTTAAAAATATTCGCATGAATGCATTTTGTTTTTTTTTACCGTAAAGTTTACATTGGCTATCATATGCAATTAGTTCCTTATAACTATAGAGGCTATAAGGAGGAATCTATATGATACCGCATTTTTCTGCATAAATGCAGATGCACGAAAATCTTTTGTTTAATTTTACTAGAAGTGGAGTCCGATCTGACCTATTCTTTTTTGATGAGCTTGTAGGCCTCCTAATGTTTAGTGGTCACTGCATTCCATGGACATCCACATCAAACCACAACTAGGACGGAACTGCTATCTGAGGTTGTATGTGGATGCGTTGCTACTCCAGAGGATTAAGTTGGAATGCCTCCTATCCGGTGTCTTATGCATAACTGTACTCTTCAAACCGAAACACAGCAGTTCTGACACTGCTGCTTCGCTGCGGAGCTGCCGCCGCCGACGAGCCTTCGACATAAGCATTATACCTATAACTAACCGCTTAAGCCGGAACACAAGCGCAAGCAATGGAGAAGGATAATCTTTGATACAGACGTATACGAACGAAATGTCCGCCAATCTGCACTTGGCCAGCGTGGTGGACTATGGCCTAAATACTCATCGCTGAGTGGACTTGTGCCCAGTAGTGGGACTAAAATTGGGTTGATCATGATTCGAACGGTATTAATACGTAAAATGTGTTAAGTATACATACGTCTAAGTCTAAGCATTTCATCAAGAAGACATTAGGAGATGTTGAATCACTCTTTCTCGATTTTTTTCTTCGTCCGTTAGGGGCGAGCGTTAGGCAATAATTATTTCCAAATTAACCGGGGCTAGGGTAACCGCCGGCTGCGCTAAATTAAATCGAACGACAGGCATTCACTGCTTTCACACAACCGACAGATTGCTTGCGACTTTATAATGCTATAGTTGTGCGATTGTTGCAAACATGCTTGCCAGTTTTTTAATTTTATTCATCATTACGCTTCGCACCTCGAAGTCGTCGCCAAATTTTAATAATACATGAACATCACCAATTTGAATGACGTCCTGAGTATATGACAGCTTATACTACAGAGCGATCAACCAACAAATGAAATTTTATTATCAGTAATTGCATTTAAGAAAATTAGTGTATACAGACCATGGCTCGTTGCCTAAAATTGTTATCATCAACCATTATTGTCCCAGCGCTAGGCGCGTGATTCCTATCAGAGAGGACAGGCCACAGTCAACGAGGTCACGAGGCCCAATCGTAATATATACTATTTACCTATAACTCTAGTCGTAATATCGAGGTTTGTAAAAATGAAAATCGTGCGACTAAGTCGCCAATATGTAATCAGCCGTCAGATGGACAACGACCGGACCGTTTACCCTAACGTAATGGCACCATCAAAATCTACGGCAAAAATGTGTTGCAAACGGCGCTTGTGAGCCGTTATTTAAAGTAATGGAGAAATATTCCGTCACTCGTGATTCCTGCGACTGATGCCTCGCCATTACGCAGACCATCAACGCAAGCTGTCATGTCGTCATTAAAGAAATTATTTTTTATGAACGTCGTTAAAATTATAATGATTTACTTATACCGAATGTACTATCATTATAATTTAGTAACTACGGAAAGCTTCAAGTATTTTGCAAATTTGTGGGTTGGATGATTAAAATGAAAATGTACAAAACCATTTAATTATTTGGACAAATGAAAGCTAAAGAAGGTGCCATCTAGAATGCATTAATCAGATATATATCTGGATATTTAAATAAAAAATAATAATAAAATATTTAATAATAAAAAAAAATTATACATATATCTTACATGTATCTGGATGTAAATCTGGTTAATGCATAGATTGGTTGTAGATATCTATGACTAACCTTAAATGAGACTTAAACCCGTCTTTTTACATATATTAAAAGCTACTCGCAACTTTGTCCGCTTTTTCGAACAAACCGACTAGTGGTACTTTACATAGAAACATAAATTTATTGAAATGACTTGCACGTCTTCTATTGTGAAATGGCTATATGTGAATTAGTGCAATTCAGAAATCGTCCTAGGCGTGCATACACCAAAGTTTCATTGCGATTGGAGGAATTGTTTAAGAACTATATTTAAGAACGATATACGTTCTTTGGGACACAAGTAAATATTAATTTTTAATGATTATAAGAAAAGACAAAGAAAGAAACGAGCATGCAGGGCTCCTGATATGAAGTGGTCGGCCCGTGGACTTTCACTTTAAACCTTAAATGAAAACGAATCTGAGGTCGTATTCACGTTGCTACTCCTGAAGACTAAGTTGGAATGCATCCTTTAATTTTTTTCTGCCTAACAGCACCCTTCAAACCGAACTAAAGGAGAGCAAGCACTACTGCTTTATGGCAAAACCTTCAACATAATCCATAAGCGTTGGCCGTTGACTAAGCTAAAATGCTCCATATCGTTGTGGTGTCTGTTTAAACCTACCCTTTATGCCGAATAGCATTAGGACCAGATCTATTTAACGTTTTATTTATTTGCTGATCGCCATAGAACTGTAAAAAGATATTTATTTTAAAGACGACTTCCTCAGTCTACAGTGAAAAGTAACTTACAAAAAAAACACATATATCTAATTCAATAAACTTTTATCTTACTCTGAATCATGAGAATAAAAGAAAGGAAAATCAGATCAAGAGGAATGATAAATATTGCCACCATAAAATATGTAACGTCCTAGCCGCCGCGGCATCAAGTAAAGTGTTGCCAGCTATTACAAACGGCAAAGACAACGGGCAATAACTATAACAATAACATTTGTCTATGCCTCCGTTTGTTGACTGCCAGGAAGCCATTCCTGAATACTTAACAAATTCACTATTGACACGTCACAAATACTTTCAACCTTATAAACCAGAAAATAGGGCGGATAAAATAGTTTTCATCTGAAGAAGCAACGTTGTAAGAAAACATTAGTTGGTTTGAGATTTCGGAATTCCTGCATCCGGAAATTCTTACTTGGCGTAAGTAGTCAGGAAAATATCTGAAGCGGCAATTGTGTGAAGTGGAACGTTGAAGTAAAATAATCACGTTTTCGTATTTTTATGGTTTTTAAATCTTGTAAAAATTTGTAAATATTGTAAATTTTATAAGAATTTTTATATTGTATTATATTGTAAAATCAAAATACATATGAACATACCCTTTACAATTTACGCTTACACCTTATTAAGTTATTCTTTAAGACCGTGAAATACATTTTTTTAATATACAAAATATTTATAGTAAACAAGAATTCAGGTCACCTGATGTTGAGTATTTGATTGCTAAGGTTGTACGCGGATGCTTTGCTTCTCCTGAGGACTAAGTTTGAATGCCATCTGTCCAGTGAATTAACCATTGCCTAACCATAACCTTTAAATACAACATTGCTGCTGCTTTACGGTTGAAATAAAAAATAAATGTAAAATTAACGTTTCACACTTATAGACCCACAGTAGGATAACGTGTATCGTGAGTGCCATGGACACACCCAGATACAAGCACCCAGACCAGGTACAGAAATTTAAATTAATCATTCAAATTTCTGTCCTGCTGGGAATTGAACCCAGGACCCTCAGAACGGTAGACCGGACGTTGACCACGGCGACATACTGGTCGTATAAGAAAAAAGCGCCGCTCTGCCGCACACGAGCTTTCGAAGTATCACATAGCCTTCGAATCATCAAAGGATTTCTAGGTATAGCTTGTAAAAAGGATTAGAATAACTAGGTTATTACATAGACGTAAGGCGTTCAATCCAGCTAGAGTGCCTAATTAACAGCCACTTATTTAGATGTCTTATGTACCCGAGGAATAAAGATATTTTCTTGCCGGCAGTAAATAAATTTCCCTCTCGCTGATTAATCCTCGTGCAAACTTATAAAAACAATTTCCGAGAATAAACCGAGTAAATTTAACACGGAGAGCAAATACCCTAATCCGTATCTTCATCCCCCGGTTCAAGCATGGATTTTTTTGTTTCCCTTGCTTGCGAATAAACAGATGTTGTCTAGCGTAATATAGGAATGATTTACCATAGAATTAGGTAAAACTGAGTGAGTGATAGCCTAGTGGTTAAGCATCTCTATCCCGCTACAGTGGGTCGAGGTTCAAATCCCGGCACGCACCGCTATTTCTCGAAATATTATTAATTCAAAATTTTCGAAATTATGTGCGTATTATGAATTAATTGTCACTCGCTTTAACGGTAAAGGAAAACATCGTGCGAAAACCTGCATGCCTGAGAGTTCTCCATAACGTTCTCAAAGGCATGTAGAGTCTGCCAATCCGCACTTGGCCAGCGTGGTGGACTATGGCCTAAACTCTCTCAACTCTGAGAGAAGACCCGTGCCCGGCAGTAGGACAATAATGGGTTAATGATGATGATGATAAGTAAAACTGCACGGCTTATCAAAGCATAATAATAAATACGTATATACATACAGATGGACACTCATAGGTCCACACTAGAATTTCCTGTGTCGTGAGTGCTATGGAGACACACATATAGACCCAGACCATGAAAAGAAATCTTTTTGCCCTGCTAGAAATCGATCACAGGACCCTGCGAACGGCACACCAGCATACACGTACACATACCGTACGGGTAAGCAGTGATAGTCTAGTGATAAAGAATGCCGACCGGTAAGTCGAGATACCCACCTCAGCACGCTCCTCCAATTTTTCGAAATTATACAGTGTTTTAATATAAATTCTGAAACGAGTGTAAATGTGATAGTGGAAATATCGTCAGGAAAGTTGCGTACCTGACACTTTTTCATAAATTTTTAAATAACTGAAAGACATGGATCGCTCGCAATTCCACACTTGGTCAAAGTTTTTTTTTTCCAAGAATAGCAAACGAGCATGCAGGCCACCTGATGTCAAGTGGTCTCTGCAGCTCATGGACATGCACACCTGAGGTTGTGTGTGGATGCGTTGCTACTCGTGAGGACTACGTTGAAATGCCTACCATCCAGTGTTGTCTGCCTAACTACACCCTTCAAACCGAAACACAGCAGTTCTCACACTGCTGCTTTACGGCAGAAATA
>DWKW01002450.1:0-11019 GCA_018250115.1 Doberes anticus
GCACGTTATCTGATGTGAAGAGCTCACTGCAGCCCATGAGCATCCACATGCACCCTTAATTAGGAGGGAATTCCTATCTGAGGTCGTACGTGGATGTGTGACTACTCCCGAGGACTTAGTTGGAATACCTTCTGTGCACCGTCTTCTGCCTAACCGCATCCTTCAACTCGACAGCTATTCTCATACTGCTGCTTTATGGCAGTAATAGGGGCAGCGGTAGTGCCACCGTAGGTTAGCCTTCGACAAAGCACTGTACAACCATCATAATTTCCCGTTGTGATTGTCGAACAAACAGATTAAAAAATGTTTTGAATTCAGAGACCACTAAACAGTCGATATCGGTCAGGTTAAAAAAAAATTGCATATATTTTCAATGTGCATTCATGACCTTTACAATTATAATATAATTGATCAGACATGCTTAGACTTTTTTAAATGATGCGTTATGATCTGTAAATATGTATGTACATTGAAATGTCACTCAGTTTTCCCTTTTATGCAGATATAGATAGTATAGATTTCCTAAACCGATTCTAAGGCCTAGTTTGGGTTAACGGGACCGTTACATAACGTTTGTCATTGGACGGCGGTCAGTTTAAACTACCGTACTGAAATTTTGTAACGTTGACGTCCGACTTAACAGGCGCCACGGCACTTAAGCGGGGCGATATTTTGTCACGACAAGTGTCAGCTGTACAACAATAAATGATACGCCAATGTCAACACAGAGCATGGAAATACAAAATGTTTAATGTCATCGACAGCTGAAATACTAGTTAATATCATATCATAATACTAATACAATATTAATTTTAGGTACATAGCATTAATGTAAATATAAAAATAGTTGTGGATGTGGTATACGTGTACAATGAAGCTACTAGACTGTTACCAGGGACAGAATGTGACGACCGAATAACGGAGATATTTTATACTAAGTTTCAACTTGAAAATCTCTAACTGCCACCGTAAATGCTTCATCTGATCTCATTATTCGTTTAATGCTTTAGTATTCTTGAAGCAAAACATTTAAGAAAACCGAGAAATTACAGACAGAATGCGTTATTTACAAAACAATCGAAATGAAAATTGTAACAAATCGAAACAAAGCAACGGTGTACAATTAGTCAACTGGTTTCCTTTACTTTACTTACCACAAATTAGAACACCTGCGTATTGTCTTAGCTCGGGGATAGTAGGCAGGACCCGTAAAGCTTTATTGATACAAGTATTTTCATTCTTCTTGTCATCTTCATGTCTAAAACAAACGATGGAAACAAATTTGACTTGATACAACAAAAACTGATAAATCAATTACAAAAGTGTTCTAGCCTAACTTAACCAATCCATGGAGGGGTCTCAGATACAGTAGTGCCTATTGTTTTATGAACAAACTAAACTCGTAGAACTCTAAAGAAATAAGTTATAAAATATACGTGATACTACCATAAAATAATTTTGGAGATCTCCGAAGCAATTTTTTTTTTTAAAATATTTTTTAGTCTGTAACTTTGTATGTGTGTTCGCTCTCCAATCACTCGAAATCTACTGAATCGATTTTAATAGGATATGTCCAGTTTGAAAACATTTATCCAACTTAACAATTTCCATAAGATTAAACAAGGTTAGTAGAGTATAACTTTAGATACACCATTCCTTAATATGCTCTACAATATTTAATACCTATTATATACAAGAATATTTAAAAAAATGCAAATAACAGAATATCAAATGAAGATGCAGGCCGGCCACCTTATATTAAGTAGTCACTGCAGCCCATGGACATACATATACATAAAATCTCAACCAGGACGGGTGTCCGATAGGAGTTCAGTTATGAGGTCGTATGTGAATTCCTGAGGACTAACTGAATGAGAATGCCTCCTGTCCAGTGTCTCCTACCTAACTACACCCTTCAAACCGAAACACAGCAGTTCCCACACTGCTGCTTTACGGCGGTGGTGCCGTTCCCCCTTTGACATAAGACTCTGCCACCATCAAAGTATTATAATCATAGTGTGTTTTAGCACTAATACGTAGCGATAACGACGTGGGCGGAAGTCTAGTAATTAAAATAAATATGTGTTTTCGTATGGGGGTGGTAAAGTTATTACTAAACATGTCATGTTATTTTGGAACATCATAAAAATTACGTTCGACTTCGGGCATACGTAAACAAATTTTTATTTTAAACGCTTATTACAGTAGGTACTGAATATACTTACTTACGTTTTGTCGGAACCACTTTCAGAATTAATTACTTTATCTGCTGAAATGCCGTCCACGTTTTTGTCTGAAATTTCACGCGGTTAAAATTTAATCAATTGTTTGTCAATACATGTTGATATTTCCATATCAATGTACTTTTTGTTCACTGCAGTTCAATTATACTTACTCAAATCTAGTTACTGGGGATTTATTTCGTTATGCGTTTTTTATGCATATACTATTATATAATTTAATGTTGAAGATATTTGTGAAAAACTTAATGATATCAACTGTTTCTGTTAAAAGATGAAAGCTATCCAAGACTAAGGTTTTGAGACTTTAACAGTATAAAGTCGGACTTAAAGAATTGAACTAGATCGGTACAGTAGAAATTGTGATACAACTTGAACCCTCCGTCGTACGCCCCTTCACAATCGGGGCGTTAATTAAAATGATTATCTATTATCACTCATTTGTTGACATCTATGTCATGGGAAGAAGTATAGTTACACCATAAAACTATTAGCATATTAGCAAAATAAATTATGCAATAGGTACAAATATATCCTACAACTTTTTACAATACAGTGTCACAATAGTTATTTTAGTGTTTTACTTAATACATTTTTTCAATAACTACTACGTTATTAAAATTGACCTTTTCACTCTCAATAGCATTGTCATCCGAATCTGAGGTATGTTCATAATTTAAAGTCTCTATAAAATTTAGAGATAGAGAAATTATACTAAAATCGATTTCAAAATTCTACCCGAATAGACAATACGCAAAGCGAGTTAATGATAACGTTGCAAAAATAAATAAATGGAGGCAACACTTATTACAAAACACCAGATTGAAAACAAAATATCATATACATATACATATATATCATATATACTACTTATTTAAATTAGCTATTACGTGCAAAACACTCACTGAAGTCACAATTTTCATTCGTCATCTCTCCTTAGTCGCGCACAACACTGTGAACTTTTAATTAAAACAAATACTTTATAACATCACATCGGTGAGAGGACAGTTAAAACAGGCGGCGTTCATACAAAAAAATTGTAAACAGCGCGAACACTTTGACCAGTCCGAAAGGCGTCCGTAAAGAGTCCTTTCTGTTTACTGTTCTTCTAATAATAAATTACGTCGCATGCGCACTACACTCAATTGCCGTATTGAAATACTCATATATTAATCATTGGACGTCGAATAAATGACCAACGAATGAGTACCGACACACGATACCCAGTTTGAAAATATTGCACCGAGAATTATTCAACAAGCTAGCGTTTAACTTGTATACGTTGCTTCGGTGTTCGGTCTGAAAACAATCGAACAATATACTTCCACCGACGGACACATAGATTCTGTTATAGTTTTCCTGGTCTGTGTAATAAGTATTAGATGGAATGGGATTTTATAATTTTCCTTTACGTACCGTCGACGATCAATCATTTATGTATGTTTGAAGTGACAAGGTTATTTATTGGCAACCTTTATCAGTGTTGCAATTTGATGCATCAACTTCCTGGAGGATTCTGAAAACCGAATTTTGATTACATAGGTTTTAAGTTTTAGAATACACTTAAGTCGCTTATAACGTTATGTTTACGTATAAAAATTGAACCTGTACCCACATTCAAAGGCAATTTCTTGTATTGTCAATAAATATTGTTATCACTTGATAATTATAATAGTTAGTAGGTACGTGAATAAATTACAACTTCCGAAATTATTACCTGCTTTGCTTATAGGTTAACTTTTAATAATTAGCAACAATAGAAAATACGCAGAGTACAATGTTACGAGTAGGTACAATTGTCTTGCATTGAATGTTCGAGGAAATACTTTCGTTGCCAACAATACCAATGTCACTTACGTTTGAACGGTTATTCTCCCGCGTGAAAAACGGTTACTTTCTGTAGGACGGTGATACAAGGACACAATCGAACACTAATTAAATTGATTACATTTTTTCCAATAATCACCATTCGTTACCGACGTCTTATATTGAAAATAGAGAACTGATCCATGATAGTCCAATGAATAGACTTGGCTCTATTTCAATAGAATTATTATTTTTAGTTTTGGGAAGACGGTAAACCTTGTTATTGTTTTAAATGACGTCTTTTGACGTTGAAGTTTAAATGATTTTTATGTGGTATCTGTTTCCGTCTTAGTCATATGCACATTGCGATGACTAAAAGTGCAGTTGCATGGTATATACCGGAAGTGCGACCGTTGGAAAATGTTCAAGAATTTTAATTGCAAGGTACTCTCATTACTCGTGTTTGATAATTACAAAGTACGTACGCGTATAAAGCCGTAGTCATTTTTTTATGTTAAAAAAGTAATAAATAAGCGTGGACACCAACTGATGTGAAGTGGTAACTGCAGGCCATGGACCAATTCCAATTGCAAATAGGATCGAAATCCTAGCTGATTTTGTTTGCTGATGTGTTGCTACTCCTCCGGACTAAGTTGTTCGTCTTCTGTCCGGTGTTGTCTGCTTACTTGGATGGATCCTGATGATAACCACTTAACATCGGCAAGCTCGGCTCTAGTCTTAATTTATATTACATTTAAATACTTTTGGTGTTTAGTTTATGTTTAGAATGATAGGTATGCATAGTTTTGAGTACAACCCGTAATCGCAATGCATGTCCGACTGTGAAATTGTTCTAGATAGTTCATGTCGATAACAAGTTTGATCTGGAACTACCAAACAGCGCTCCTCAACAATCCGAGAATTCGTTTGCATACGGAATTGCTGTACCAATGTGTATAGATATGCTAAATCCTTTTACGAACGGAGTGGAGCAGAATAGCGTGTAGCGGAGCTGCTTCTTCAGGCAGTAGCAGATAAAGAAATTAAGGAGATTTTTTAATTTCAACATGACATGTGCACTGTGTGGTAGATCACGTTTTACTGATAGGCGATAGTATAGAACAGTGTAGGATAGTAGTTGCTTATCCTGGCTCCGCTTTACTGAACTTAAATTACTCTTGATCCGCTCCGTTTTTAGTAAAAATACGTCACATTCTACAGCATCGCTCGCCTTCTTTCTGCGCGTCCATAGGATTGAATTTCTGGCTGATTTCAGATAAGATATGTGATTTGATTAAATTACAGTCAGGAAAATTACATTCATGATGGGCATGTTTTACATCAGAGTACATGGATACAAACGTCGCAGCTTTTGTATGCGAACAAATGAACAACTACTTGCACAAATCGATTTCGCAAATTTAGGTATAAAATTATCGTCTCTTGACACGCTATTCATATTTCTATTACGATTCAAATAAATGAATAAACAAATATAAACATGATAAGTAGATATTTTTAATTTTTATTAGTAAGGAAAACATCAATCTCATATTTCACGTGATGCTCGTATTACCATGACGTCAGGGATTAACTGTAATTTAATAGGTACATAGCAAATATAACACTTTGTAGATTAGTAGAAAAAGGCATGCATAAACTATTTTACGCAAATTACTTTACGTAAACTATTAAGAACGAAAAGTATCATATATCGTTTAAACTGAACAGTCTAAATTTAAATTAACAAGGAATATTGACGATTAAAATATTTTAAGGGGAGTTATAAAGGTAAATTGAAAGGCGATAAAATTTAAAAGAAAATGTAGAGTACACCAATTGTATAGTGGAACAATTGATAAAATGTTTAATGACGAGAGTATGTGCTACTTTAGAGTGATAGCTATTTCTAACAATTAAAATACGTTTTAGCACTTATCGCTACTCACCTACAGCTATTTATTTCAATTAGTAGATTAATTAGGGAAGATCGACAGCAGCGTCAGCAGGAAAGGCAGATACGTATCACAAATTGTATTAATAATTTGTATATAAAGTACGTATTACATTTTGGTACGGAATTCAATGATAATTCAAACGATACATTACAATACAATAATTCTTTATTACACACCAAACCACAAAAATTATATTACAAACACATTAACATCAATAAAGTTTTATGCAATAGGTCTTATCTCTCAAACAGCGATCTCTTCCAGCCAACCTAAACTGAAAAAAAATATATATAAATTCATAAATAAATAAAATAAAATATATATGTATTTAAATGAAGCAAGTTTTGAATAAAATTCGACACGTAGTATTTTTTTTTTAAATATGTATTTTGTAGTAGTAGTAGTAGTAGAAGAAATTGCAGTAATACAAACACATCAAGTGCAGAATACTTAGTGTGCAGTCAGGTCAATTGGATGCGTACGGCTGGTTCCTATTTGTATTTGCTGGTATCAATTTATATCTTTGTATCATTTGGTTGAAGTAACGAAATGATACTGATGAACGAAAAACATGAATAACACGTTATACAGTTTTGGACTAGGCGTGGGACAAACCGTAAAATCGTAACTTTTGCTAATTGATTTCTTTTTGGTACAGCAATGAAGAAACAGCTTCCTTTTTTTCAATGACAACTTTGTTTAAATCGTTTTACCGCCTCAATTACTTCATAATTCACTTACCTTTCGTTATTTGAAAGCGATTAAGTTAATAAATTAATGCACCAAATTGTTTCGATAAAATAATCAATGTTTTAAAAAGAAAAATACTTTAAAACTACTTAAATATGAATCATAGATACATAGGTATGATTTTTATTTAATTGTTGTGTCTATTATATGCTACTTTCTATTAATATTTTAAGGAATTTGT
This sequence comes from Doberes anticus, assembly GCA_018250115.1. Lineage (NCBI taxonomy): Eukaryota > Metazoa > Arthropoda > Insecta > Lepidoptera > Hesperiidae > Doberes > Doberes anticus. The sequence goes on from DWKW01002450.1 coordinate 6,936, forward strand.
CAAACATTAACACGATTTTAATCAATAAGTATTGTCTTTCTATCAATACGTAACGTCTTTATATATTTTTACTACACGAGTATTAATGACAAGAATGAACTCGCTAGGTATTTTTAGCACCATACCAGGATTCCCTATGGCGTATATGTACGCTATACACGAAAACAAGAACACAAGAACCCAGACTAGAAATAAAATCGAAATTTATCTTTAAATATCTGACCAACTGGGATCCCAGGGCCCTTACCGACCGACCGTCAGACCGTCATGTTGACCATTACGACATAAAGGTCGTCGGTTGCCATTTTGAAACTCAACTAATCCTATAATAATAATAATGAATACTACATATAATAATTGTGCAATTAATACTGAGTAGTCGATTACGATTCGCATTCACAATAAATATCGTATATTTATCGGGTACTTTGAGGAAACAGCATAGGTGCAAAATGGAAAACCATACTATTAATTTTTATTTAAAATATTATAATGTTTTTCCTACAATCTTGTTTTCATATAGAAAATGTTCGGAGCGGAATTTTAAACGGAAAAACATAAGACAATAGAGCCCTTTGAGTGACATATAATAGTGAGTTAGTTAGTGTAATAGTAAGTTGAAATGAAACTTTGAGATAGTGATGCAAACAGCTGGTTATAGAACTAGAATAAACGGAATTCAAGGAAGGAGTGTTCATTGCTCGCACTTTTATATGAATTCTAAAGAGTTTTTGTATGTACTGGTCGTTTATGAAACTACTATCATTCACGTTTGCGTTGTCTAAAGAGCAGATGCATCGCCATGCAACTTGCTATGAAACAACTTGTAATCTTGGGCATTTGCCACGTGCATCAGTAAAAGGAAGTCATTCCGGCGGTAAACAATAACGTACGGTCGGAAGCGTCTTTCACGCCACACCGGTTTCGAGCGGGTTGGCAAACGGCAGGCTTCTAAAGAGCGGGCAATTTGCACTGTAACGCCCTCCGGATACTGGCTGCTCATTAACTATGAACGACGTCATCAAGATGCTTCTTCAGCAGAAAAAACCGTGTTTAACAGTAGCACTCTTCACGAACAAGCATTCCGGCGAGGTGCTTTTGAGCGGCCACCGCTACAAAGTGCATATAAATTGCTCCACAAAATTGAAGCGGAGATATTAAAAGAGTGCCGCAGCGGAGTTTTGAAAGACAAGGTATGGGCAAACCACTTCAAAAAACCACAGACGTTATGAAAGGGTAAAAATAGAAAGTGCGCAGTGAAAGAGTACGAGTAGGCACTATGGTTGATAATGTGTGTGCTTTGTTGAAAAAAAAACATTTTGCAAAACGTGGTCTGCTTAGACAAGACGGCTATTACTTTCCCAGTGCTAACAATAACATGGGAAATAAAGCGAAATAAAATAAAGGCGGCAGACGGGAAGTACTGGATAGTGCCAGAAGTTGTTGCGTGATTGGCGAACAGACATACATACGTACAGAGATATAATAAAATGTTCTAGGTTCAGATAGATGCTACTAAATAGTCATTTATGTCTTTTATTAGTTATGATATCAGTTAGTTTTTCAAGAATATCTTCAACGTACAGACATGACCCCGTTACAATTTTATAATAGTACAAAAAATTGTTTACATTGCAGCTTGTACAATTCCGTCTTGATTTCGAAACGAATATAATAATGAAGTTTACACATCTTGCAGAGCACGATTCCAAGGCAAACTTTTGTTTTCTTAAGATTTACCTCAACTTGTTCTGAATCTTCTCTAATTGCATTGCTCTACAAAACTGAATAATTTATGAAGATTGGTGCAGCTGACAATTCGTGTTATCTTGAAGTTTCATCTCTGCTTTTAAACACACATATATACTCGTAAATCTATGGACATCATCCACGATAAATGAACGACGTAAATATTTATTTATAATTAATTCCCTTTAATTTATCTGGAGATAATACCCTTATTCAAAATTTGTTTTTTTTTTTAAATACGAACACCGGTATGAGGCGTATGAAATAGTGATATGTTAAGTTTTGTAATATACAGCGGGATAGCTAGTTGTCGATTTGGTTTAGCGAATTTCGCTTACGCAAATACGATGAGATGTCGTCTCAGAAAGTATTTTGATCATTCAAAGAATAACCGAATTTTTTAGATCCCGCCGGAGAAGAAAAACCTATTTTAGCTTGTTTTAATTTTAGATTAATAACATACAAGGTTTGCAATAAAAAGAAACTTGTAATAATTGTAAAGATTTTGAAAGTTACACGTTAACCAATTACTAGCTATCTTAGCTAAAAAAGAATAACCTATGACCACATACTCGTATGTGGCCTAGCGCGGTAACACGTGGATAGCGAGATGATCGTCGGTAATTTAACATTCCTTTTAATCGATATTTTGATATATTTCAGTATGCCGAATTATTAAGTGCTCGACCATAATGACTATTACTTTATTAAGAAGTAAAATTTGTTCATCAAAACATAATTTTGTTCTTCCATCTCGTTATTATTCGGTTACCTCATAGGTAAACGTTGCTAAACCAATACTTGTTCATGACCCGAATACTTTTCTTGATGTTTAGATCTAGTCTATTACATATTGTTGCTAAGCTCTAATTTATACTGCTCTGTTTCCTTTTGAGTGTGGTTTACCATCTTCATTAATACCTGACGCAATTCGAGCAATGATTGCTTAGGGATTTGATATCAACCTCTAGCTCTGTTGGGCCCCGGGTACCAGCACCAATTTCTAAACCCATCACACATTCGAAAAAATATAGTTTTCGAAACTATGCGCTAATTACAAACCAAGTATCCATTTTCGACGAAGGAAAATATTATAATGAAATTATTATTATTATTATATTGCCTCTGAGCTCTCCATTATATTTTTAATATATAGTCTTCCAACCTGTACTTGGTAAGTGTGATGGACTATGGTCGAAACCATCTTATTTTTGAGAGAAGATCCTTGTCTTGGATTGGGATATTAATGGATGATGATGATTGTAGTACTTATAATCATAACACCAAAATCATGAATTATTGATGATCTAAAATTTTATCAAACGCCACGCTCAATTTTTCTTCTTATTATCATTAAGTAAGCTAAAAATAAAAACGTAGATAAGAAACGGAACTGTTAAAAATATTTATTTTTAGTAAAACGACAGCAGGATTGGCCATGGATATCGTTTGGCATTCGCATCTGGCGTGAGGTGGACTAAACAAAATGTAAATAGGCCTGATTATGCGTCTCGGCATTTCGTATTCCTTAAACCCGGCTGGAAATAGAAGCAGGAGTAACCTCATTTTATGCTTAATTTCAGTTCTTTTAGAGCAGTCGATGAGGTAACAAGCGGAAACCTTACTTAAAATAACGTCGAAGAAAATGGTTGAAAATATTTACTTTGAATGAAAAATGAAACTTCATAACGATTTCACAACGTTAGATTAATAACCTGACAAATTCAGGATACCTGTCATCGTGCTGATTGGCCGTTTAGTTCGATTCCTATCGGAACAGAAAACTAAACGATCAATTTACATGTTTGTTCCTAGTCTGAGTCTAATTGTGTTCTTGTCTGTCTTTGAACCGAAGACAATAAATATTTGTGAGGGATTAAGTTTATAGCGTTTCAAAAAATAAAACAAAAAACTGTGAAAGTCGCTTTTAACTACACAATTTTTTACCTAAACGAAGCAGTATTACAAATAAAATTTTGCTACCCAAAATATGGGGCTGTGGCTTAGCGTCCGCGGCAGCGAGCGTCGGCCGGCGACGTGGGCTTCCGGAAACAAGCCCGACCACCGGATGAACCTGTAATTGAAGGCTTCCAATTCTGCATCTAATTTTCTCTGTTACGGTTTTCACTGTAGTTTCATGTTTCAATTTATCGAATTAGGTAGAAAATTATTGTCACGAATTAATAACATACAGCGATGAAAAGTTTTCATATCGATTTCTGTCGGTGGACAGTATTGTTACCTAGATATCTATACTAATATTATAAAGAGGACAGATTTGATTGTTTGTTTGTTTGTTTTGAATAGCCTCCGAAACTACTAGACCGATTTCAAA
>DWKW01002451.1:0-11018 GCA_018250115.1 Doberes anticus
GGGACTATGGACACCTGCCATTCAGATTATAAAAAAATCTAAATGAAGACAGGCGGTGACTCGCCGCTCACTGGAGGGCAAGCTGAAGGTGGGGGCCTGTTCCTCTCGGTCTCCACTCCGCCTACCGGAGATGAGGAACAAGGGGACACCCCCGGGAGCATTCAGGTCCGTGATGTCGTTACTCACCAACTGCTCGTCACGAGCCTCCCTGCAGGGTTGTTATTATTATTATTATATTAAAGAATATACTTAACCCCCACCACACTATAAAGCTTACAGTAACGCCTAGTTCCCACAATATTACCAGCAATACACAGAATATCACAGACGTTAAATCACGCCGTGAAAGCGTCGTTATCGTAAAAGTTCAAAGGTGAAAATGTCATCTTGTAAGTAAGGACACGTTTCATCGCGAGTAACGAGAGGGGAGTTTTTGACAAAGATGATCATTTTGATTATGGTAGAGTCTTAGGTCGAAGGCTCGCCTTCAGTGGCACCACCGATGCACCCATTTCTGCCGTGAAGCGGCAGTGTGAGAACTGCTGTGTTTCGGTTTGAAGGATGCGGTTAGGCAGAAGACACCGGACAGAAGGCATTCCAACTTAGACCTCAAGAGTAGCAACGCGCGTGTGTGTGAATACACAACCTGAGTTACTTCTGTCTTCCGTTCAGACTTGACTGAGTCCTAACTGAGGTTTGATGTGGATGTCAATGGGCTGCAGTAAACACTTAACACGAGGTGGCGTGCATGCTCGTATGCTACTCATTTACCATAAAAAAAAAAATCCGTCCACTCAACTGAGTCGGACGATGTCGGTGTGACACTTAAGTTCATAACTTATTTACGCAACATGTTTAAAACTTCTGATATAACTAACAGTCAAATTTATTTCATGAGGTAAACCCGGTATTGGTAGTTTTTTTTTTAATCTTTATCCCTAAAGCTCGTCAAATGCTACTAAATAAAAAACAGAAAATCGGTTGACAAACAAAGGAGAAAAAGGGTACTGAACTGTTTTGTCTTTGCCTATTTATATAGATCTCCAGTATCACCGGGCCCGAAAAAAGACAAATTCCCATGGAGATTGCTATTCTGTTAATATACACATATATATAAATTCGCCTATCGTTTATCTTCTCGTAGTAGGACGAATAGGAAAGCCGCTTCTATTATGATAATGCTTCGCTTCCAGAAATTGCGATATTGCTTTGAACAAAAACTTTTGGGATACTAAGACCTACTGAATTGTGTTATGATTTATTCGTTAGGTTTTTGTTATAACCTTTACTTTAAGTATTTATTGAAGAGCTTTGTGGTTTAGGTCCTTGTTTCTTATGAAGTTCTCAGCTGAGTAAATATTAAATTGTATTACATGGAACGTGTGTGACATCGACTAAAAGATACTTGGGAAACGTGACAGAAAGATTTGAATTTTTTAATAGTATAGGGAATTTTACACACACGTCGTACATTTAAGTGAGTGAGAGCCTATTGGTGAAGTATCTCGACCCCGCTCCAGTGGATCAAGGTTCAAATCCCGGCACTCACCTCTATTTTTAGACATATTGTCTATTCAAATTTTTCGAAATTATCACTAGTTTTAACGGTAACGGAAAAGATCGCGAGGAAACATGCAAGCCTGAAAGTTCTCCATAAAGGTGTCAAAGGCATGTGTAGTCTGCCTTTCCGCACTTGGCCAACGTGGTGGCTACTGCCTAAACTTCTCATCTCTGAGAGAAGACCTGTGCCTAGCAGTGGGACAATAATGGATTGACGTTGTCACATGTTTAATGCACATTTCATACATATTTGATGAACTTCGATGAACGTGTTCGCGTTATGATAAAAAAACATGCTATCGAGTTTATCTGATGTACTCGCGTTTGCCGAGGTTTCGTTCATTATAATAATTAACGATTAATGGATCACTCGGGAGTCTTTATTGAAAATGTTTTAGTGCATGTCAACTTTTTTTTAGATTTTTTAAGATTAGGAGTAACAAAAGGGCATGCTACCTAGTGCTAAGTATATCCAATGTAAATCCACATTCAACCTTAAATAGTTTCGAAGACCTATCATACGTGAATTCGTTGATACTCCTGAGGACTAAACTGGAATACCAGATAATCTGGTGTTTTGTTTAACCACACTCTTACTCCGAAACGCAACAGCGTGCACGCTGCTGCATTACAAACAGTACTTCTGGTGCGATGATGGTCCCACCGCAGACTAGCTTTCCACATATGTCTGCCGCCATCATTCTCGATTTAAACTCGTAGAGTGGTTCATTAAAAATTAATGTTTAAACATCGCCTTTGTCCATCGACGACCCATATTTGAAAACCACTTCAGTTTTCCAATTACTCCCGTGTTCGATTTTGTATGAAATGTAATATTGCAGCGATGGACCAGTATTTTGGTGGCGCATCATTATTGCCTATTAAAAATAATTGACTGTTCGGTAAACTGTGCTTTAAGCCCTTGTCGATCTTCGGTTCGATATTTATTTATTGCGTGTTCGAGATTTATTAATGCTTTGGCTACGACGGTGCATATTCGAAAGGGACTTCTGTTTTCCCATTACCCCCCTGTCCGCTTTTGCGTGTAATTAATGTGATATCGCCGCGACGGACCGGTGTTTTGATGACGCTTCATCATTGCCGATTTATTGTTTTTTTTGTTTTTTACAAACTTAAGTTAGTTTAAATTTCTTTTCAATCTTTTAACGGATCTTTATATATACAATTGAGCCTGTGTATATGTTGGTTGAGTGACTTAAAATTTGCACACAATTTTGTATTATAGTAGAGCGTGTTTAGACATGAAAAATCATTTCATATCATTTCATAATGATTGTTAAAGTAAATAGTATTCCAACGATTCATCATTTAATGTTAATGCCCTGCTTTGAGTTTCGGCGGCTATGACGAATGAGAGCACAGGGAGAAAAAACATGTTTTGATATCTGATATGAATTAGATTGAACTAAATAAGAACATCACAGAAAGTGAGTCAAAATAAAAGCCTTTTAATCTCAACAAGTCTTGGAAATTCGGCCGGCATAATGTAACCGGTGTGTTTAATATTCTAATTTGGGATAAAAGCAGGTAGAAGTTTCTAAGAAAATAATGCTGTGCAAACGGTAATAAAGACGAAATAATTACGTTGTACTTTGCATCGGAATTGCCAAAAAAATGTATGACCCCTTGTTCTACCCAAAACAGGTACGCGAAAGCTATAAACGACTGTTTGCTTGCGGTCCTTGGAATATAAAATACAACTGTTTGGTGGTTTATAATATTTGCTGCTTTGTCTTGTCAAAAACAATTTTATTGATTTTAGTTAGTATGTAGTTAATCGTTTTCAATAAAATAAATATATTTGCACCTAACTGGACATACTGGACTTTAAATGATAATGTACGTATGTTTGTGTCCATTTTTATTATTACATATTTTTATTAATTAGACAATTTTTGTGTATTTATATATTTTATTATTTAGTCAGTGTGCAGCATCTTTAATCCACAGAGATCATCATTTAATAAAAAATCGCTTTGATCACTTATCGTTTCACTTAGTTGATACAGCAAGTATATTTCGAACTTTTTTAGTTTTCCGCATACAATGCAATGCAGCACTGAATATTTTCCAAAGGTTTTCGCCAATTTTCTAAAAACTGGTTATGTTTTAAATTGTTATTAGCGTGCTTAAGATTGTAATGCAAATAATTTTAAATGTTGAATAGAAACGTGGGTTACTTTAGAGTGTATTTGCGTGTAAGTTGTGTTTGTGTAACAAACAAAATAAAAGGCAGTCAATACCCGGTAGTGAAGGAGTAGTAATGATACGTTCTGTCATACTTAATACATCACTTAGAGCGGACATGACATTATAAATGACAGATTTAATGGTGGCAGAGTCTTATGTCGACGGTTAATCTGCGGCAACACCGCCGGCGCACCTATTTTTACCGTAAAGTAGCAGTTCTCAATGCTGTGTTTCGATTTGAAGAGTGTTCGATTTGAGTTAGGCAGGCTGTTTTTTCTAATATTTTTTTCTTTTTATTTAACTACCAAGCCTCGATTAAATCACCCAAACAACATTTTCGTAATACATCCAAAGCGAACCCCAAGTGTACATTATTAGGTTACCGGAAGCCGTCGGATAATTTGCGGGCTCCGGAGATAACGTAATATGTTCGAAGGTTCTACCTGCTCATAATATATGAGTGCTCATAGCTTATTCTATTGCTCCCGAAAAGTGGAGATAAGTATTTTGTTTCGGAATCGCTCAAAGGCACTCAGATTTCGTTTATTCCCTTTTTTGAATTCTATGAGTGCGTAGCTGTAACCGCATTTGCTTTTAACCGTGTCCGTTAGATGCGCAGGTCATGTTTTACTTTACTATTTCGAAAAGTATAATTTTTATACCAAAGAAGCATATTATGTATTTACCAATGTGACATCGTTTTTTGGGACATCTGAAATTCTATAGTACCTTATTTTTACGTATCTTTTACAAGGCCAGCGTTGTCTGTGCAGGCGACCGAAAATCGTTATATAAAAGATTTGATCAAAAGACAACACTTTTTCTACTATACTTATATAAATTTAAAATTACAGTGTATTGTACATATATTTTTTTTTAAATCTAAATGTCGGTAAAAATTGAATCATAATCTGGTGCGTAGTTTAGAAAAACTAAGCGGATAAGTATACTACGGACGCGGATAATGGATAGATGTTTTTTGGTATAAAAAAATTGGATTACGTTTTGCCTAATTTTAATTTAATTATTTTTGTCAAATTAGTGGCCTACGATGCCGCGTATTCTTTGTAACTAGCGAAATTCGCCCTAGTCTCTATTAATGTTTTATTGAGACATTAGGTCAGTGGTATTCACAACAAATGAAACGAGTTGTTCGAGAAACACATTTTTAGCGCTACATTTGGTTAAATTCATAATCCATTCATTAATTTATTGATTAAGTTCAATTAATTTCAATCAAATATTCATTCTTTTTTTGTTTGTGTCCATGGCAACCACGACGAAAAGTCCTAGGTTGGGACTATGAGTTTAAAGCGTTATTATTATACAATCAGCTTTGTCCCAGGCTCATTAGATCCAAGTTTATTTAGTGAGAAAATGGTTTAGAAATAAATGTGTTAATTTTTTAAGATATTGCGGGTAACCTCACAACAGCGCCTGACCTTGTTCGCGCTCAGTTTGTACAGCGCCGCCGACGGAATGAAAGACAAACAGTCGGAAGATATGGTCCTTCGAGTAAGTGGATTCATTGTTGCTGGGCTTGGTATTGCTGTACTCTGTGTACGTCCCGTCCCACGTATACAATCATGTAGGCAATTAAATTTTTTAACCCTTGTATTATTGACAGTTTTTGTTTGTGTTCTGTGTATACCTTTGTTAAATCTGTATGAAGATAAAAATGGCTTCGATTGATAATTTGTTCACAATGTCTCCTTTAAAATTGGAAACTATATGAACTTACGTATCTGTTGTTATCGAATAGGTCAGTTGCCTATCGAACCTATCTGGGAATCAGTGAATATTCATGGATCTTGTTCATTTAGTATGTAAATAGAGTTCTATTACTAGATCGATTGACCCACAAAGTGCTCTTAAAATTTCGGTTTTGACAAGATCGTACACTTGTAGGTAAATTGGATTATGAATATTTTTTCCTTAGTAGAAATTCTGTAGAATCTCGTTTATAACGAACTATATGATGCCCGTGACTTCGTCCACGTGGATCGAGCGTAAAAAACCTATATATACATAGGTTCAGTTTCCACAACATTCATGGGCAGCGCCATCTATTGATAAACTCATATATCTTTTACCGTTTGGGAAGCGTCCGAAATGAACGCGTTCGATCGACCGTTTTTGTAACGAATTACGTTGAAAAATTGACCGTTCAAAAATAATTATGAAATCGGACTAGTAAGGTTATTAAACATTTGCCTCTTTATAATATTAGATTTGAGATTTAACGTACATAAATAGTCATAATAGTAATACAAAAATAATCACATCGACAAAATTAGTTTTCCAAAGGACCATTTTATTTAAATTGAAAATAAAAATAAAAACTGAGTTATAATTTAGATGTAAAAATATGCAAAAGTAGTTGAGATACACGTATAGGGGACACCCGGGTTTGAACCGGGGACCTCTCGATCTGCAGTCGAATGCTCTACCACTGAGCTATATCCCCTTTAAACAGTGGTACAAAAATGATGAACTATTTATTCCTAAAAACAATTGAAAGGTAATATGGAACGCAGGATTATAAGTAGATAATTTGGGATGAAATACATCTAATAACCACAGTCCCACTTACGAATTTCCAAAATTATTTAAATTGCAACTTTTGAGGAAAAATCTATTAAGATTTTTTTTCAAAGATCTATTTAGTGCGTTTAATTTGTAAATCTGTCTTTCCACCTGGAACTGTCATCAGGCTTATTTTAATTTCGACGATGTTACATGACGTATCTATTATCCAGGTACATTATTATCTAGGTAAATTAGTAAACTTATAATATAAACGGCAAAAAAAATTGTTTCTCTCATCATAATCATATTTTAATAGTATGATAAGCTTAAAAACTGTTCTATAAATGGTTAAAAATAATATAGATAACAGACGCATTTTAATATAAAAAAACACCGCCCCCGGGTGGGCTCGAACCACCAACCTTTCGGTTAACAGCCGAACGCGCTAGCCAATTGCGCCACGGAGGCGTTGCATAGTTTTGTTAAATAATTATATAATTTAATTCTAATAGGTTTTGAACACACTACTGAAAGAATGAATTTAATAGACATTAATAATCATAATTTTTTTTTTGTATAAAATATTAAATAAGCATTAGCCGCTAATTGACCTTTTAAATATTAGATAGTGCGTATATTATTACATTATTAAGATAAATTAAGCAAAAGATGCTTTATAAACAGTCTGTATGTGCACAATATAATAATATACAATTAATAGTAATTTAAAAAAAAATAACTACGAATTCTGATCCAAGAATACAGGTAAAGCTTGTCACAAAGAAAACAAGGCGAGACATTCATAATAATTTGTAGCTACAATAATAAACTAGTCAAATAATATTCAACAACCAGCTATTTAATATACAGCTAAACGCGATAAATATTAAGCGAATTTCTTTGACCGTTCATAAAAAAAGCAAATAAGTTTAAAGAAAAACAAAACAGATATTCCCGTACCGGGAATCGAACCCGAGCCTCCTGGGTGAAAGCCAGGTATCCTAGCCACTAGACCATACGGGAGTTACAGTGAGTGGCAATTTTTTACTACTATTATTACAAAATATATTCTGATATAATTACAAAGTTGCACAGCAAATCATTTGATTGGCATAATCCTTAAATTATTTAAAAAAAAAATTACGTTCCACTTTCAAAATGTTACTAAACAAATTTTAAATTTTGATAAAGATAAAAATCTTTTGATGTATGGGCACACAGTACATCTAAGGGGCCACTGCAGCTTATACACTCTGAATTTGATACAATTACAATCATGAACATGAGTGATTTACATAAGACATCTACAATGAAAGTTATGTCGGTATTTTGTCTTAGCAATTTACTCATAGGTTTTTTAATGCAAAGTATTAAGTAACTTGCTTCAGTGCTGTATTTATGTGGGCAGCCAGGTTGACCTTCTGTGTACACTATACAGAACATTTCTATACCATACATTTTTGTGCCATTGTTAGCACATACAGTTCCTGCATATCGGAGCATGATAGATGTGTTTAAGTGTGGATTAATGAATTTCATATACATTCAACATAACCATTATGGAAATTTCAGACATTTGTACTCACAATGTTTTCCCTCACTGCAAAACTAGTAATAATTATGTCGTAATATGCATTTACTATAAGAAAAACGGAGTGTGAAAACCTACATGCTTAAAACTTTTACAGTATGGTGAACTATGACCTTAACTCTGATCTGTCCATGGCCAGTAGTGGGATAGTAATGGGAAAGTGAACTCTAGTCGTCCGAGTAGGTCTCATAGGAACAGAAACCTGATTTCAAACCACCAGGTTTCCATTGACATATACTTGACGACCCCTGGTCAACGGGCGGTCAGCCTTTCGGAGGGTCCTGGATTCGATTTCCAGCGGGACAGAAAATTGAATCGGTCCAAATATCTATCCACTGTCCACTACTGGACATAGGCCTCCCCGCACTGTTCGCTTCAGGTCATCAGTCCACCTGGTTGGATGGCGTCCTGTACTCCTTCTGTTGAGACAAGGTCGCACTACGAGGCCCTGCCTCACTTGTTACTAGCCTGCAAAGTTATCTTAATAACTATTATACCTATATGAGTCTCAGCAGATGGACCACGATTTTTTTTAAATATTCACAATGTTAGCACAGTCAGCAGCCTGCAGCAGTCGCCTGGTATAAAGAGGTTTGATTTCCAGTGTCAACATTCAAAATCAAAATATAACCAGTCATATGTGTGACTGTACATGCCTAAGTTTTATCGCTTTGTATCTAATTATAATAATTTGGTAACTAATTTAATAATTTTAATTTTTAAAATTTAATTTATAGAGTTCAGAAATCTATCCAAATCTACAAAAATGTCATCTGTGTTTTGAAAATAGAACTGTATCTAAGTAAAAAGAAAAGTTTAAAAAAATTATGTGTTTTGTTCTAATTATTAATAATTATTTGAACAAATTAATTTTGTTATAGAACTCTTATAACTACATGAAATGTTTTTATTTTAAAATTGTAAGGTGCGCACTGCAGCAACTATTTCTGCTGATAAGCAGCAATGTGAGCACTGCTGCTGTGGTTTGAAGAGTGTGTTTAGGCAGAATACACTATAGAATACAGAATTGTTAAGTATCTAATAAAATTATAATGTATACTATTAACCCAATTTGCGTTAGACTTATTTGCATACCCTATGCCCTATGGGTATAAGAGTTCCAATAATATAATTTGTAATCTGTCAATACCTTATCAAACAAATAAATTGAATTGATTATTCTATTTATGATTATTATATTTATTACTATTAACCTACTTATAAAATGATCTACAGTTATTGTCACTGTTCATAAAATTCCTGAAGAAGGAATGGTTAACAAGCACAGTGATTCTAAACAGTGTGAAATGTTTGCTTGAGCAAAGGAAAAAACTTTTAAAAGCTTGGATAATGAAAATAATTGTATATTACTTATAATGTTTTTTTTTGTTTTTTTATGAAAGACAAAAAATTTGTCAGAAGTGGGATTCGAACCCACGCCCTCAGAGAGGACCAGAACAGCTCATACCTACTGAGTAGGCAAGGGTAACCTTGAGTCTGGCGCCTTAGACCGCTCGGCCATCCTGACAGATGAGAGCATGGGCAAAATCACAGAACACAACACAAATAATTCAATAATCCATTACTTATTAAAACTAAACGTGTTTTTACAACGATTTCGGAATAAAATTATTACGTTGTTTTTCGACGGTAAAACATAAATGCAAATTTAAAAACTAAATCTTAAAAAAAGGTAATATCAGTGCTGTTTTGTTAAAAATCTAATAAAATTTTAGAGGAAATGTTATTAAATTAAAATTTTATAAATATTTGGTTATAATATTTGCATTAATTTGCGCCATCTATTGATAAAAGGACAATACTATTTCTGTTTTTCCCTCAAGGATTAAGTTAGAGATCTTATCTGTAAGATGTCGCTACCTGTTCGTTTTATAACAAGTTTAGTCTAAACGTAAATTTATTAAAGGAAAACGTATAGAAAAAAGACTAAAGCAAATTGTTACAAAATAAAGAAAACATTATTATAGGTACTCACATTATGGCCCAGTGCTCCAACACAATTTAATATTTTATTAATTGAAATCACTGAATACTTTTATTTTTGTTTCTTGTTGTAATAAATGATTTCATGTATGAAATGCTTGCAATAATGCAAGCATTTCAATATATAAATGTAATTAAATTAAATTTAAATGTAATAATTAAATGTAAGAATAATTTTATAATCATTCTTACATTTAATTATTATTTGATTGCAACTGAATTTTCATGTTCTCTCAACTAAATCATGGATCTACGAATATAAAAGCAAAGCGAGAAAAAGTTTTTGCGTTTGCGGTTTTAAAAATAGTGAAAATAGTTCGTTACAGCGTATTTGAAACTCTGATATTCACTTACTCACTTTTAGAAAGAAACACATTTTAACTATTATACTTATTTTAAACTACACTTAATAATTCGATAAAAAGATTTTTAAAACGTATCTCTAACTGTAGTTAAAAAAAAGCCCTTCCAGACCAAAACATTTTTTTAATGAACGGAGATGAAACAAAGAATAAACGAACTTCAAACCATAGACTAAAACATAACACTGAGATGGAAAAGTTATGTCTGTGATTCAAAAGTACCTTTTCAGTCTAACAGTCATATCAATAATTAAGAAAAGCAAAGTACTGAAATGTTTCAAATAGGAACTCTATGTTGTAATTAAATTATAATTTGTTGCAATCAAGTAATATGAAATTACGCAGCGCCATATTGTTTTAAGTAGCTAATAATATTTGTGTTGTTCATCACTGAGTGAATAGATTCTATTTATAATAGACTCATTGAAGCTCGGTAATTCTGTAAATGTGATTGAATTTGTATTACTAGATATCAACTTAAATATTACCCAAAATTGTTATGGAATAATTCTTAATTGACATGAGTAGGTACCAAAAAAAACGAGGAAAAGAAAACAAAACTAAGGTCTCTACCAATGCATATTTATATTTTAAAAATTCACTGCGAGAATATCATTTACATATTTCGTATTTCATTACATCGTCAGTAGATTTACGTCTTTCTTACAGCTAAGTGTTTTATATTAATTCTAGCCAGGAATATAAAAAAACTTCGCCATATTGTGGATTTCCACAGAATTAATTCGTATATTTTTTTCTTT
>DWKW01002452.1:0-11017 GCA_018250115.1 Doberes anticus
CCCATTGGGAATCACACCGAGGAGGAGGATTTATGGTGGTAGAGTCATGTGTCAAAGGCTCGCCTGCGGCTGCCGCACCTACCACCGCCGCTTTTCACCGTAAACCAGTAGTGTGAGAACTGCTGTTTCGGTTTGAAGGGTAGGCAGAAGATATTGGACAGGACGAATTCCAACTTAGTCCTCAAGAGTAGCAACGCATCCACATACAACCTCAGATGTGTGACCACTACCGTGACCACTTAACATCAGGCGGCCTGTATGCTCGTTTGCTATTCTATCAAAATACATTTAAAAAAAACTACTAACGGCAGACTGGCATGTTCACCAGTGTTCCAGGCGGATCGTCACTCACACGAACGACAGCACGCTTACAGATCTGGATTTGTAAACAATTGTTGCCTCGTCAGAATATAGCAAATATTCTGTTGTTGAGTTATTGTACGTGTTAGTTAAACAGAAGTGTTTATTTGTCTGTGTGTATAAGATCGGTTGGTCTGAACCAATGCTATCTACTTTCTAATTTCTCAGACGGTAGCGTTTAAAGGTTATTGATGAGGCCACTCTTAACTCTACCGTTGGGACAGCATGGTCGAGCATGCTCCAGGCCATCAGTTTGTTACAGAAAAAAAAAATGTTACCCTTTACAGTTATTAACTGTTTTTATGTAGCTAATAATGGGTCACTTATGCTCCGAAAGTGGGTCATTATCTTAGTCTTTGCTGTAAAGTCGCATTGTTTTGGTCACAATGTTTACTTGAATACTACTTGTGTTCAGTGTTTACTTTGCGGCAGCGAAGTAGGTTCCACCATTAAAAGGGCATGAAAGTTCCCTCAAGTCATTTTCCTGCAACCTTAAAGCAAGTGATAATTAATTTCTAATACGAAAAAATTATAGGTGCGTACCTGAAGTCGATTCCAGACCCACCTAAGCGGGAATTCGAGATAATTATTTGATGGTGGTAGAGTCCTATGTCGAAGGCCGTGCCGTAAAGCAGCAGTGTGAGAACTGCTGTGTTTCCGTTTGAGGGGTGTAGTTAGGCAGACGACACTGGGCGGAAGGGATACTAATGTAGTTCTCAGGAGTAGCAACGCATCCACACACAACTCAAACCTCAACTATGACGAAAGTCCTATCTGGGGTCATGTAAGGACTAAGTTGGAAAGCCTCTTGTCCGATGTCTTCTTAGTCCTCAAGAGTAGCAATGCATCCACATACAACTTCAGGTGTGGATGTCCATGGGCTGCATAGACCACTTTACATCAGGTGGCCTGCATGCTCGTATTATATTATGTTAATATATAAAAAAAAATAACCAATTGGTTATCACTGCTCTTGTATATTATATTATGCTAAGTCCCCTAAACACGAAATTATTATAGTTCCAATTACGACACACAGCTCATTAACGCTTTCCAGTAAGTAGGTACCTTTACCGTAATTAAACGCACCAATAATTACAAAACTGCTGTTATGACGACCCACTTCGTAACCACTTCAAAATCTCCATCTCATCTTAACCTTTAGTTAAAGTGACATAATTCTCATAATCGATCCAAAGAAATATCTCAATGCTTCGAGTAATACGTACGGTTACATCACAATAGTAACACGACACGCAATAGTTATGGATGCCCGCTTTGGTGTACAATGGGGTTGTCGACTGTGAAGTCAATTGAGACACTCTTTAATGAACTGTCAAAATGTAATATCTTCGCACATTTTGAATGACGAACTTCAACTGTGACGTCATGCTTTTTACTTGTCAATTGACCGAATAATTGACGATTAAAAACGAATTAAATTAATATCATAATATTTAAAATAAAACAGTTCTTCAGTCATTGCTAAGTCTTTTTTATAGGAATAATGTCGTAAATTTATTTGCGCATCGTGTTGAAAATAAGCACGAAGGCAATTGGAAAGGCAGATTTAAGAAATATTTTTAAAATTTATATTTTTGTTGCGTTCGATAAAAAATTTAAACAGTAAAAAGAAAAAATACGCAAATCGGGATTGTGTATAAACTTTTAGTAACCACTATTTCGATATATGACGATTTAAGATTTTCGAAATTATGTGCGTATTATGAATTAATTATCACCCGCTATAACGGTGAAGGAAAACATCGTGAGAAATCCTGCACGCCTGAGAGTTCTCAAAGGCATTTGAAGTCCGCCAATCCGCACTTGGCCAGCTTGGTGGACTATGGCCTAAAGTGTCTCTACTCTGAGAGAAGACCCGTGCCCAGCAGTGGGACAATAATGGGTTGATGATGATGAACCACTACTTTGAAAATATGTATCCGATTTTCAATAGCAATATGAAAATTATTATTGCGCCAATTGCCAAAACTTGCGCTGCTATCGTGTTGCCAAATTTAGTGTAACCCAAATTCATAGGATTAATCAAATAAATATTTTTTCAGAATCTTCCTGTGACACTTCTTACCGTTAGGATTTTTTTTAGAAACATTACTTAAGTTACGGTTACAATTTTGAACCCAAACCCAAAGATATTATTCCCGTGCCCAGAAGTGGGACAGTAATTGGGTGATGAGATAGTGATGAGTAAATACAGTGATTAATTTTATTTAACGTTTCACACATATATCCCCACAGCAGGATTTAACCTGTGTCGTGGGTGCCATGGACGTACACTTAAACAAGCACTCAAACAGCCAAACCAGGTATAGAAATCTAAATTCATCATTAAAATTTCTGCCCTACTCGGAATCGAACCCAGAACTCTCCGAACAGCACACCGCACGTTGACCCTTACGCCATACCGGTCGTCAAATTAACGGAGATAGATGTCATCGTCGTGGTTAACAGTCCTTGCAATACAAAGATTTATTAAAAGATAGATTTTTATCGCCGAGGCTCTAATTGTTTGACGGCTTCTAATTGTTTAATGGCCGTAATTGCAACTGATACAGTCTTGAGAATTGCACGATTTATGTAGTTCCTTCTGTAATAATTAATGTCACGCGAGTAGTTTCTATGACGTAAAGGTTAAGGTCGGAAATCGTGTAATTTACATCGTCGTGATATCGCAGGTCTTCGGAAGTAATTTGACCATTTTCAGATTTAATCGACTTTTAATACAATTGCCTTTGTAATATTTAGATATATTGGGTGGTAGAGCGTTTTATCGAAAACTCGCCTTTTTATATTTATTTAAACGGAATAGGAAACGAACATGCAGGTGACCTTATGTTAATTGGTCACTGCAGCCCATGGATATTCTCATTAAACCTCAACTAGGGCGGAAGTCCTATCTGAAGCCGTACGTGGATGCGTTTCTACTCGTGGACTAACTTGGAATGCCTGCTGTCCAGTGCCTTCTACACCCTTCAAATTGAAGCTTCAGCAGTTCTTCGTGCAGGTGAGGCTTCGACATAAGACTACCACCATCTAACAGTAATACCCGTCTTCTGCGACACAGCCGCTTCTTTCTGCTGTTGTGTTAAAGCGAATGATAATAATTAATTTCTAATACGCACATAATTTAGAAACAATTATAATTAACAATTTCGAAATATAGAAGGCATTGAAAGGCATTTGCCAGACCCAATCATTAGCCACCCAATCCCTGAATCATTAGGATCGTCTCGAAGAGATTTAACAAGACCACCTACTGTGTATATATATTTTGTAATTTCTTCATTCTTACGCAGCGACAAGTCGTGGGCGGTACACCAGTTAATGGTATTATTCAAATCAAATATCCGTATAGACCTTATTTTTTACTTATTGCAAAGCCGGATATCACACTAACAATGCTGTGCTTTGGCAACGCAATCAATACGGCCGCATGGGGCCCCCAGATTCAAGGGGCCACAAGTGATTATTTTACTTCAAAACATTTTTTCGAAGAGGGCTCTCATGGGCGTTAAAAAATACCGCAATCAAATAGTGTCCTAAATTTCCGCCTACGCAATCGTACCTATGTTCCAAAAAAACGATAATTAGTCCCTAAGTTAGTTAAGCTCAGCATTTCTACAAAATTTTACTCTACCCGTTCTTCCGTGAGAGCGGTTTGAAAAAGGGAGAAGTACGAAAACTGTCTCAGCTCTCAGGTGTCTACTACCGATTAGCCTATTTCTCGTCCAACTCCCGGCAGACCATGTTCGTTTTCATAACAAGCAAAGGGGGGCACTAACAATTTTGTGCCTTGGGGCCCTGAAAGGCTAGTTGCGCCACTGTACACTGAAAGGTCAAAAATTAATTAATTAATTTTAACCTTGCACGGCTTACAGACATCGATCACGCAAGACGTAAGTGAAAATCGGGCGTTTACCTTCGTTCCACGATTATTCTATTTTAATACGCCTCTACGATTATATTTTGGGCAACGCCGAGATAATTAAGGCGATCGGGAAGTACAACACGCACTTAATTGGCAGTAACTGGTGAATTAATCGAGGTTCATTTAAGGTCATTTAAGGTAAGGTATTTGAGGTCCTGTATAATATTTTATCGTTTTCGGATTTTTTGATATACCGTCTCGCCTCCAAGACGTATCGCCTCTTTGGAATGCCTTAATGGCCGGAGAAATGGCTGCAATAAATTCTTACTGTACCTTCATAACTCATCTGTATTTGGATTTTATTTAACTTCCTACATTTTTATGCACTTTGATTCGACTTTTTTTTTACTCTCTTTTATTAAAAAGATTAACTAATGAAACATTTTAATGAAAATCACCAACACTTGTTCCAAAATAACAAAAGTTGTTCCAAAAGTGCGCGTAACAATTCTGTCATCCTTACATACAGTGATGTGCCACGGAACGCGTCGAAGCTAGTGATGCCCTCCATTGACTAACGGTTTATTTTTCATCTAATACTATCTTGCGAAGAATTGTCAGTTAGAAATAGATTTATTTTGGTGTCATGAAATTTGATACAGAAAAAAAGATATTTTGCGGTGTTTGCTTACCTATTGGTCAGATAAGAATTTAACTACTAGTATATCTTCAAGTTCAAGTGACATAATAGTGAGTATAAATTATATTGAGTGAGAGCCAAATTATATTGGTGGTTGCGAATGTTGAAATCCCGTTCCATTGGATCTTTATGGTTTTCTAAATTACTTACGTCTTATTAAAAATTATCACTTGCTTTAATGGTGAAGAAAAACAACGCGAGGAAACCTGCATGTCTGTGAGTTCTGTAATGTTTACAAGGGTATGTGAAGTCCGCCCATCCGCCCCTTGCCAGCGTGGTGCACTATGACCTAATCACTCTCATCTTTGAGAGGAGATTAGCATTGTCACACCAAAGGGTTGATAATGAAAATATCATCAAGTATTTTTGTAACAAACTCACGAAATCACAAATCACCCATTTGTCACTATTTGCCAACTGTAATTGGACGTAACAAATGGCATTATTACGCAAACAATGAGAACAGTAACGAGATCATTAACGAACAAAACCGCTCGTTATATTAAACGCAACAATCTGTTCAAAAATTTCACTTACGTCATTTTTGATGTACCATATACTTATATCAAGATTTGGTTTTGCGTAATAATGAGGCAGATTTCAATAATTGCATGTCGCAGTTCATATTGTACAGATAAAGCTTTGGATAATCTGCTCGACGTAAAACTATTGAAGATTTTCTTGTGGAACGGAACGCCTTGCAAACTTGCAGTGTGGCCTGTGCCTATGATGTAGGCAATATTATTTTGAAATTGGAAAATCGTAATTTTTAT
This sequence comes from Doberes anticus, assembly GCA_018250115.1. Classification (NCBI taxonomy): domain Eukaryota; kingdom Metazoa; phylum Arthropoda; class Insecta; order Lepidoptera; family Hesperiidae; genus Doberes; species Doberes anticus. Next base: position 5,723 of record DWKW01002452.1, read on the forward strand.
TTCGGAACGTAGGATTCATTGAGGGTTTTGACAGTTCACAACTCACAAAAAAATTTGACACTTCTAGGTAAAACTTTGATTAAAACTTTGAACAAGGTAAAATTTTGATACTTCTTGATTGAATGTCACACCAACCGGCCATACGAAACGGAAATGTCAGTTCGAAAACCACATGGGCATTGCCGGGGGCATTACCTAGTACAATTTTAAGGTCATTATAACATTCCTCATGTACTACAGCGACAAACACATGCGGAAGTCGACACGGACAGACATACGAGTATGTACATACTTTCTACAAATAGTTTTGACTAGCTGACCTCGAGAGCAAGAAATGCAGGTATACTCTCTGCAAGGTAGTAAGTAAGTACTTGAATAGTAAGGTCCTCACTTAAGAATATAGCACTTCTTTTGGTACCTTGTAAACTATACTAGATGTACATGTATCATAGGTGCAGGTACAAATTCAAAGATAAAACCAGAAGATCAAAAAGAGTCTTATGTCTATGATTCCTGATCAGTTTAAATAATTCTAAATCCAAACGTTGACAAACGGTAGCTCTTAGAATTAGCAGGTTGATGGTCGCCCTTGACCAGGTTCACTGTTGACCTGAGGATGATAGCAGGAGGCTGAAATCAGTAGCCATAGGACTACGCGTATTATGTCGCAAACTACATATACATAAGGCGTAGTATATACACATATACAGCAGGCAGAATATACTGAAAAGTCGGCATTCCACCTTAGTCCTCGGAAGCAGCGTTGCATCAACGCACGACGTGGCTGTCCAAATGCTGCAATGACCACTTACCATTAGGTGGGCTGCATGCTTGTTTGCTGCATCGCTCATATAAAAAGATTAACTGTTTTTAATCTAATCTGTTTTGCTGTATCGATATAAATAAAACTTATGTAAGTAAAATATACTGTGTGATTTAGGTCCCAAAAAAATATTTTTATTCGCTAGTATTACATGATTACCGAACAAATATAGAAACAGCTTTCAATCGATGACAATCTGTATACTTCGTCCTTCATCCTCAGTTCTACATCAAGATCAAATTGCCGAATTTGCTTATATAATATCATGTTTCAAGCTATACGCACTAGGCGTAAAAGATCGTATGTAATTAAGAGCGATCTTGCTAAATTGCATTCCGTTCTGTCAAGCGCATTCGGGCGCAACGCTAGTCGTGGGAACCTTGCAATACTGAGTGTTGCAATGCTTTATATAAATACACGGGAGCATCAGTTTCTTCGCCAAAATTTACTAAGTGAAGGAAACTTAGAATAAGTATTTTTTAATTCATCGGTTTACGTTATCCTCTCATCGCTTCGAGGAGACCCGTGCCCAGTAGTGGGACGATAATTATGGTCAAGACTTTCAGGATTGGGTCAGCTTACGGTATTGAAACGAGAAAAACTTACTGATGTCGACTATGAAGTTGTCTCTGGAAAATAATTTTTTGATTCTTTGTCTGTTTTTATGTTTGTTCATCAATTGAATAGTTGTAAACTCTAATATCGAAAGCTCGTCTGCGTCGGCACCATCGCTACACATATTTCTACCGTAAAGCAGCAATCAGAGAATTGCTGTGTATCGGTTTGAACTGCGTGGTTAGGCAGAAGATACTTGACAGGAAGCATTCCTAATTAGTTCTGCTTAGTAACTAAGGAGTCCTACTTAGTTTTGATGTTGGTAGAATCTTATGTCGAAGGCTTGTCTGCGGCGGCACCACGGTGAAGAAACAGTGTGAGAGCTGCTGTGTTTAGGTAGGGTGAAGGGTGTGGTTAGGTAGAAGACACCGGATAAGAGGCATTCCAACTTAGTACTCATGAGTAGCAATGCATCTACATACGACCTCAGATAGGACTTCCGTCCTATTTGAGGTTTGATGTGGATGTCCATGGACTGCAGTGATCACTTAACATCAGATGGCCTGCATGCTCGTTTGCTATTCTATTAACATAAAAAAGGAGGCCTTTCTTCTTAGTTCTCTGGAGTAGCAACGCAACGTACGAGTAGATAGAACTTTGGTCCTAGTTGAGGTTGGATATAAATATTTATAGGCCGCAGTGACAATTTAACATCAGGCAGTCTGCATGTTTAAAGTTACCTGCAATGGCTATACCATGGACCATATCATGTGACCGTTTAAATTGCCGTAATTACCGACAACGTATAGAGGTCAGGGTCTTTACTTCAACCTGTTAATATAATGGCTTATAAGTTCAGTTGTCGCGATAAACGCGCTTCAGACGAGCTTTATAATTTTTTATCTTCGACCTTGTAAAACACGAGTCGACAACTTGCGAAATTCTTATTAACTGATGAGATATGCATAGTGGTTCAAAGTTATCCGGTAGGTTAGGGCTCGAATCGAGTACGCTTAATATTAAGTTTGTAAGTGTTTAGCGTTATCTTTCTTGTAGATTGGTGGCCGACAACGGGTTATCGTAAAAATATGCGGGAGACCTTTGTCCCGCAGTGGGATTGTAAAGGTTAAAAAGAAAAAATGTGTTAAGCGTATCCACGTACTCCTCAAACTTTGCAACTATGTATTTAAAGTTGGATGTGGACGTCAATGGGCAGTGACTACTTATGAAGCTCTGCATGTGTACATGAAGTTGTTTTTCATGACCGGCACCGATTCCTCTGGTGTTGCACGTATCCATAGATGGCAGGAGGCATTCTAACGTAGTCCTTAGGAGTAGCAACGCATCCACACACAACCTCAGGTGTGGATGTCCACGGGCTGCAGAAACCACTTAACATCAAGTGGCCTGCACGCTCGTTTGCTATTCTGCTAATATATTTAAAAAAAAAACTAATATACGTGGAAAACGTTGCGTAAGGAAGTCAATAAAACCACGCAGTCCCATTAAGCGTCAGCACCGCGTCTTGAATGAGGCGTAACATAACTACCGAGAGATTCGCAAGGGCCTACTTCGACCACTTTTCACCGGCTACGTGCCAGTTGCCGCAGCGTGGAATTCACTTTCACCGACACACCCAGCCCGTGTTCACCTTGCGTTTGATTCATCTTTATTCCACCCACCTACGTTTTTGAAGGTCGATGACCTGTGCAGGTGGTGACGGCATTTTTGCAATCTGATTATTATAAAGATCGTATAGTGAATTTAAAATTATTTCTAAAATAATAACGCATCACAATCATAACACAACATCAGGACTCTCTGTGTCGTGGATGCCATGGACGCACACAAAGACGAGTACACACCTGAACCAGGAATATAAATTAAATTTATCATTCAAATTTCGTTTCCGCTGAGAATCGAACCCAGACCGACTGAATGGCGGAGCGGCGTATCGACTGTGCCGTTCGGGTCATCGTTGTTCGTAAAAGTGATAGTATGAGGGGCTTCTTAAAGCTTTTAAGAAATAGAAGATGAATAACATGAAAGAAAACAATCTTTTTTGTTTTTTTTTTAAGCTTTAGAAAATCTGAAGGAACCCTGAATGGCTTTAGGACGTAGGCTAGGCCTGCAGGAGAGGTGTTATAGGAAATAAATAATAAATAACGTTTCACACTCATAGCCCAACATTAGGATTTACCCTGTGTTGTGAGTGCCATGGACACACACAGAAACAAGCACACAAACACCCAAACCAGGTACAGAAATCTGAATTCATCATTCAAATTTCTGCTCCGCTGGGAATCGAACCCAGGACCCTCCGAACAGCAGACCGCACGTTTACCACGGCGCCATACGGGTCGTCATAATGGGTTGCTGATGATGTCAAATAACGAAATACATAAGCAAAGAGCGAAGTATACAGTAAAAGTATGTACAGAACTCGCGCCCAGAGAGTTCCGAGTCATTAAGTAAATACGCACTGTATTTATGGGAATTTCTATTATGGGAATTGAGAACAAACATTTTTTGTGTGCTATAATTACAAATTATCTGTTTTCGGATATTATTTTTAGTTTCACTTATAAAACCTTCCTCTTGCCAACCTTTACGATTCTGGGTCAACGGGTAGTAGTACCCTGTGTAGGTTTAGATGAGCGGGTATATCTCAATGACACATAAATGGCCGTATCTTTTGAGTGCGTTTAACTAAGACGCTTAATTTTATTTCCACTCATTTTTTTAATGTTATGAAATATTTTTAAATTCTATCAAAACGCTGTTCTTGGAGTGAAATTGATTATTTTAACACACGTTTATAAAAGCACACAAAAAAGCACACCACACACACAAACACACACTTCGATTTAAAGTTTTATTCTTATAAAGGATTTTACATTCACTTATAACTATGAGAACTTAAATAAATAATTCTTAAATTTACTTAAAATATCAGCAATTATGAGGACGTGTTGCTAATGTTAACACTATATAAAGTTACAATTAATGTAAACTTACTTGTATATTATATAGTATAGTAGTATATACATATATAGTATAGTATAGTACCTTGTATATTTACATGAATGAATTGTTATTTTACGCTAAGGCTAATTGTTATTTGTACCTTATTTCAACATTTATATAAGATACGTAGAAACTGTGAATTATAATATTGTGACAAACTTGGAATCATTATGAATAATTTTTCATTTTCCAAGCCGCCACCATAGTATTTGACATAAATTCCACCTTGATACCTTTCATTAGAAACATGATTTATACAATCGAACGGACATGTAATAGGTGGATCCTATAATGGTTCCATTCTTACCAGATCGAAGAACAGATCCCTGAAAAACAACATCAACAACGTCTCTAAGGTTCATCATCAATCCATTATTGTCCTACTGCTGGGTACGGGTCTCAGAGATGAGAAAGTTACGGCCATAGTCCACCACGCTGGCCAAGTGCGGATTAGCGGACTTCACATGCCTTTGAACACGTTATGAAAAACTCTCAGGCAAGCAGGTTTCGTCACGATGTTTTCCTTCACCGTTATAACCAGTGATGATTAATTACGCATATAACGAAAATTTGAATAGATAATACTTTGAGAAATAGAAGTCCGTGCCGGGATTTGAACCTCGACCTTCCATAGCGTGGTCGAGATGCTTAACCACTAAGCTATCACTCACTCAAAGGTTAAAGTTTGAAAATTAATAGACTGTAAAACTCTGAACAAAGGCGAAATGTTTGATTACATTTAATTCGAATAAAATGTTCGTTATTAAATTTCTGCTTCTGAATTCAAAAGTAATATTTACTTACAAGTGAGGGAGTAATAGTCTAGTGGTTAAGCATATCGACCCGCTATGGTGGGTCCAAGTTCATAACCCGGCGCGCACCTCTGTTTC
>DWKW01002453.1:0-11014 GCA_018250115.1 Doberes anticus
TAGGGCAAATTGTTAATTAGAGAGGCTACGTATCCTCGAACCCACCGGCCATTACCATCAACCGGTACACGCCTCTTTCGGGTAAACGCACCAAATCTCGACGAGGGGGGAAAAATCAAACAGTAAATATCGGAAAGCAATCCGAGGTGATTCTATTAGATTGAGTTAAGTAAAGCAGGCTTTAAGGCGTTTAGACTTATTTTGTGAACGCTGAGATTTATATTTCGGCGCCTGAAGTTTTAAGGTTTAAGATTTTTTTCGTGGTTGTTGACAATATCCCTAATTTTCCATACAAAACTTTATCAGTCTCAGAATTTCGATATCTCTAGACCTTAATTTTACATACCAACGTTCTGGAGTAACCATTTAGTAACCACTTCACGTGCCTTTGAGAACGTTATGGAAAACTCTCAGGCATGCAGGTTTCGTCACTATGTTTTCCTTCACCGTTAAAGCGAGTGATAATTCATTTACAATACGCACATAATTTCCAAAATATCGAATTGATAATATTTCGAGAAATAGAGGTGCGTGCCGGGATTTGAACCTCGACCCCCATAGTGGGTGTCAAGATGCTTAACCACTAGGGTAAATACTAACTTTACAACAATACAGTTACAATAATAAAATTCCTAGCCTATAGTCATTTTCACAGTTTCAACATTAAATTTTAATGGTAATAAATAATGTGGTCACGGTTATTTTAACAATTGCACTAGATTCGCTACAACACATAAGAACGGTGTATTAGAACAGCACTGATCGCCCATCAATAACATTTCAGATGCTTACTAGGTTGCATTGTATGTACCTTTTTAAAACATTACAATACTAAAACAAATGCAAATACAAAAAGGTTTATACGCATACGTAAACTTGTTCTCGGTTCGCGTGTCAGAGATGAATCTGCGACTGCTACTCGAGGTGTCTCTATCTAAATAGATCTCATGCAATGAGACCCTCGCCTTTCACACTTCGTACTCTTAATTGGCACTTTGATATTATACTCTAGAACTCTGTTATTTGAATGTTTAGAATTCAATGAACGATAGTTTAAACATTTTGAAGTCCATGTAAGTCCGTGCCAAGTAATTTTATCCTTTAATTTAGTTGTGGTTTAAATTGAGGATATAACAAAGATGAAAATAATTTTCTGATTTTTATTAATTGTAACGAAGTAAAATTTGATAATTTTAATCAATAAAGGTGCACTCTTGTCGTAGATCCTTTCTTCCTCTTGTCTTTAGGTATCATTTAAGCGAAATTAATTCTTTATTATTCTGTAGATGATCTGAATAAGTATCTATAATTTACAAGATTTCTTATATGCCTACCTACGTACTTATCAGCAGATAATTTTTCTGAATGTGAAGGCGGCCTGCATGCTATTGTCAAACGGTCATAAATATTGCAGTAAGTACATAATCATTCAAGCTCAAATGGGATAAAGTCGTAACAAGTTACAGCCACACAGGTCGGAAGTAGATGCTGCACCGTCTGTTATACCTACTTGTTAGAGTTGGGACGCCTCATATCTTATTACAGTAAAATGTTACTTTCGAGTGGTCAGTGCGAGAACGGCAGAAATATGTGCAGCCCTGATGCCGCTGCAAAAGAGCCCTATTGTTATGAAAGATTCTATCAACCTCTAAATAAAAATTCAAATACATCTAAAATTTGTTTTTTTTATAGCACCGTAAATATATGCAGAAAGCTCTACCTACTGTAGACTCGTACGGGGTTGCGAGTAACTTCTCGATCGAGATAAGCCGTCACATTCCAAATATTTAAATCGATTTTCCCCAATTTTCCGCAAGCGGGCGCGTTTGATACCCGAGTAGAAATACCACATGATCAAACTTTGCGGGATACTACAACATAAGAGTGCTCTAAAAATACTTTTTACTTTAATTGAATAACAAATAAACATTCAGGACTCCTGAAGTGAAGTGTCTACTTCATGGGTGTCTTCCCATGCCCATTGTCAAATAGGACCGAGAACTAAGATCTGTCCAGTGTATCTACTTTAGTTTGTACGTCTGAAGATGAAGAAGGAAGAAGGTCTAAAAACACACTTCAAACCCAGACACAACTATGCGAGTCTATTAAGTATGTTATATTTAACACAAAATTATGTTATTTATAAATTGTACTTTTCTTATTATATCACTTCTAAGTAATGTTTTATCCGAAAATATGTTAATTCAACTATAAACGTTTACCTTATTGTCATCTAGCTTCAATCGGCTCCAAACAATTTAGAAAAAGAAGGAGGAGGAGTTAAAAATAGACGTGTAGAGTTAAATAGTAAATGACAATTTAACGATGCATTTTTAAATTTCTCAAGAAAAGTCAAAATTTATATCCCCAAAATTTCCGCAACTTTTGGTAACGCCATCCCCGAGTCAATTTATCCTGTGTCGCGGCGGGACCGGCCGCTATTGTTCGCCAAATGAACTGCCGCTGTATCGTACAGTCTGTACACCATGCTTACACTCTGTTCGGGACTCGGGTTCGATTCGGTACGTAATCGTAGTTGTATTACATATATGAATTGTAGAATACTAAACATAGATAGGTATGTCTATTTATTGATTTATAGACTTATGACTATTTACTTACGCACAAGGTTCATAGAAAGCGGATAGCTTGTAAGCATCTATCTATATGTGCGGGAACTGTTTGATTTTTTTTTCTTTGCTGTAAAACTCGGTATCTCTGTATCTACCTATAAAGATACCTACTCTTCATATTTAAAAAGAAAAGATTAAATATGAAGCTAAGGAATCAAAGTTCATACGAAATCTCAACAATAAAATATCTGAAGGGAACTTATGAATTTCAATCAGGGCAGTGTTTCTAAATTTAAGAGTTAATACTTAAAGTCGCAAAACACAGCTGCACGAACAATTATATCAAAAAGTCAATGGTACTTGTATCGACCCTCTGGAACCCTTTAAATACTCTTTCATTAAGGAGTTTCGCGTATTTCTCCCAACCGGAACCTATTTGTTGGGCCGCTATTTAAAACATTCGCCTTCTGTTTACATAGATCAGATACGTTCAACAATGGCTTTTGTAATTAAGAAAGATATTTTAAGTTGCCGCCAGCTTGCCTTTATACGCGGAATGAATCTACTGGATTAAGTGCGTTTCAAGTTTTGTTAGATGGTGCTGTGGGTAAAAGTTCTCTAACATACTATTAATGTACCTACAACAACAGAAACAATAGAGAAATCTTTTGGAAACAATTAGTTACCTATGTTTATCATTATACACCTACTGACTATTATGTTGACTATGCACTCACTCATGAAATACACAAAGTAATAACATCAATAAATTTTCACCTTTTTGTATTAAAGCATGGGAATAAATACCCTCCATTGGACCAATATCCCAAAGATGGATGGAACACGCAACGCAGTATATTCGAACAGCTCACAAAAATAAATTTCCCGCTCCAACCCCAATTTAGGAGTGCATTATTTTCGCTTTCACAGACATCCGATACAATTAAAATCTTCTTTAATTAAGGGATGGCAATGAATCATTCGCACGTGGCGCACAGTTTTCCACTTCTATGCGTGTTCGCCTTGTAACAGGATGGTATAGCCAAATCACGGATTAAAGGAAAATCGCTCATGATATACGAACGTAAAGCTCAAATTTGGTACTTGTGCCTATCGTATTTAAGACGTGGGTTTATGTAGCTTCCCGGTATCTCTTTTCACTTCGTAGCTGTTTCGTTATTTACCCTTACGTGAGGGATGCGAGCAATAAATAGGTGCGCACAAACATATTTGACGTTCACAAATACCTACCAAATTGGTTTCCTTGGTGTGACTGGCCGTTATTACAAGCTTTGTTTACCTATTAGTAAACCATCACAGTAGCTTGTAATAATACGAGGGACGATTGTTAAGGGATGCATTTATCTGCTTTATTTGCCACCTTATAGATATGCGAGCAAGATAAAAAAGTTTCTTGAGAGATCTTTTATAAATATTTTCAGCGGCGTGTGAGGTAGCCCCCAACCGGTACTAGCTAGTGTTGTTAACTATGGCCTTAACCTGACTCTTGCATGAAAAGACAACAATTAGGTCATTTAGCCATCGGTCACCTACTCTGCGTAAACAGAGCAATGTTATTTTGGATTTATGCATTTTCTGTACACACAAGATTATATTGCGTTTGTAATCCAATTTTAGAATGTAACACAAAGAGCTAAATAAAACATTAATGTTTACAATGCTACACGTCTTGGCTAAAACGAATTGCGGTCTTCGTGCGATTTACGGTTCTCTTGTTCGTTCCGTTCTCGCAAATTAGTTATTCTATAATTCAACTGATGGCAGAAGTTAAAAGAATATATTATATTACATGAAAGAAGGTCCACTGATATTGTTAATGATCCCACGAGTATTCACTTAGTATGACTTAGTGTCTATAAGTTGTTAAGTAATGTTTGAGAGTCAGTGGCCGAAAATTGGCGAAAAAAGTAGATCATGGTGTAAACGAGGTGCGATTCGCAATCCAGGCGTGCCGGGTGTCCGGGCGTCCGCCGGGGGTTGTAATTCAAGTGACAAATATCGAAGGCCACAATTCATATTTCTGCTATCTCGGCGCTTGTGTCGCCATCTGTGCCGCAGGGACGCTCACCATTGGTTCTCCATCAACCGGCCGTATGATCTATTTTTGTTGGGAATAAAACACTGTTTTTTCCTCCGGGAAATGTTTTATAAGTATTTTTAGGGTCGGGACGTGACGTTTTATTTAAGGACGACACGTAAGGGGATTCGTGTATGTGGTCGACGTAAAAGTGCAATAGAAATGAGATTGCAATGGGATTACGGATATTGATGGTGATTTTAGCAATAAAAGTTTCATCAGACGGGAAAATATTTTTGATACAAACACAGCGCAGTTAATCTTTCCATGATTTAAATTTCATATTCGGAAACTGTACAGTCGGAAAATAGTATTGTGTGCACAGCGCATGTATTATCGAGATCGAATTTCACGTGCCCATATAATTTTAAGCTCGTAAAGCCCGAACAATAATTCACTGGGAGCATTTGCGGAAAATGCATTTTATTGTTAAAACGTGAATTTTATTTATCGTCGACAACCGGTGGTGGGGTTGCAGTGGGCTGGAGGGGGTTGATTTGCAGTAGCTGCGCATCGAAGCCACCCTTTGGCACGGATTATTTATACTAAAGGTAATTTTCCCGGTTCATTATTGGGAAATGCAACATTTGTGCATTTCACGGGCTGTCATTTGCAGTTCATTAAAAATAAACTCCGGCCGCAACGTATTCGCCCAATATATTCTCGATTTTATGACGTTTTGCTGAACGATTTTATTATCTGCGATTCTGACAAAAATATATATAAATATGTATTCAAGTATTTTAAACACTGTAAGTACCTTTCGGTTTTCTGGATACATATTGTCGCAAAAATCTTTTACTTGCAGTACCTGTGCCATTTTTTCTAAGCATTCGTAGATTACGGATTCAGAGAGAAGATAGTATCTACTACTTTTGACCTTTGATGCAGAACTATCGAACTGAAACAAAAAAACACAATAACTGTATATACCTCAAAATACCCAAGGTATTTAGACGGTTTACTTAACAGTACATGAATCATAGAATTAGGTGTGTATTACATCTTACGGTATAGCTTTAGAACGCGCAAAGACCCTTCCGGCGCGATAATCATCACGAGGCGTTGCCACAGATCGTAACGCCTCAACAACATTACGCCATTTAATTGCAAATGCTACTTGTTTATCGCCTCTACGCTCTCGTAATATCTTGCCATTTGAAAAAGGAAAGTGCTAATCGACATTTGTCTCAATTATTTTCTTACCTTTTATTCTCTTTTATAGGTATGTATTTCAAGATTATGTTTATAACTTCAACATATATTAACTTTAAAACAAATTAAACTTAATATAAAACTAAGGTGGCTTATGTTTAGTGGTCATGCAGTCCGTGCACACCAATCTAACATCAAATGAGACCGAAATCCTATCTGATGTCGTATGTGGGTGCGATGGTACTCCTGAGAACTAAGTAAGAATGCCTTCTGCCCAGTGTATTCCTAACCACATCCTTCAAACTGTAGTGCTCGCATTGATGATTTACGGCAGAAATAAGTACAGAAGTGGTGCCACCGAAAATACGCCTTCGATATATGTACGACTCTACCACCATCGAAACACAAGTACTGGAACCAAACCAAAACGTAGTGGTATGTAAGCTATATAAATCTTGCTTAAAGTAGTTCGAATTTCGTTCTTCATCTGTCACTATTTAGTGCAAGCGGAAGGAAGCAAACAGAATAAAAGGCAAACAGTCTACAAAAGAAAAAAGGGGGAAGTCTTTTAAAAGCTATTTAGCTCCAATCCCTAGATACCGTCTACCGCAAAGGCTGCACCGTTTTTTCCTCTGAAAGCCAATTTGGAATGAATCACAGTAACAGTGGCGAGCATCTGTGCTAATTTACCTACGGGCCGACAGTCTAATGCGAGTCGTTCGCTCGTAAATATCGAATCGCGACCGAGCGCCGAATATCGAAAGCCGGCATTAGTCGGATACAGCTAATACACACGGGGGTACGTGCGATAAATTATCGCATGTTCATTTGGCCTCCGATGTTTAATCTGTCCGGCGATACTGTACTGCCTCCGGCCATTTTGAATTTCAGATAGATAGGATATTTTAAGATTACGCAATCCAGTTTCGTCGTGTGCCAGAATTGTTGTACGTAATCGTAATCGTACAACTAACGGCGTTTTAATGCTTCAAAGCAAGTCAAATTCGATTAAACCATTAGTCATTATTATCATCCACCCATTATTGACTCACTACTGGGCACGAGTCTCCTCTCAGCAATGAGAAGGGAATGGGGAAAGGGTTGAGCGCATAGTCCACCACGTTGTGTCGGTCAAGTGCGGATTACTGGACTTCATGTTCCTTCAAGATCATTCTACAAAAATTTTAGGCGTGCGGGATTCCTCACGATTTTTGTACACCGCAAAACAAGCGATAATTGGGTAAATATGCGCATAACTATGAAAAATGAGAGATATGCTTGTATTTGCACCCGGACACCCAGTAACGGGAGGTCGATTTCAAAATACTATGCTATCATTGTTATAATGATGAGTGTTAAAATAAATATAAATATCACAAATTGTAACTTTAACAAGTCATATTGGAATCTATAAATGGAAGTGGACTTGGGTACCTGAACATATTAACAAAACTTGTTTGTTAGCTGAAATGTTTATTGTAATACCTATATAACTGTTTGTCACCAGAGATATGATATGAGCACGTTGATAATTATTTTTATAACAAGCTCAGCTTACTCTGCATACTTGTTCTGTTTAGGTTGTGCTCACTATCATAATATCAAATTTATTTTGACATAATAAAACAGCTAAAATTTCTACGTTACGTGACTATCATGTTTTATTAGCACCCTAAAATGAGCTGAACATTGTCGGCATGTTTATTTCCTAAAGCTTATTAATTAGCATATTAATTGTAGTGTTCGGAAAATAAACGGTTCGATTGAGAAATTTCGCTGTTGTTGCAATAAATACTGGGATGTGACAGAACACGAAAATGCTTTACTAAATTGAACTGTGACAGTCATATCTGCGTCTACGATCGACGTATCGACTGTACGTCGGCCTTAGAGGCATGGCAATATTAGCGTTTTCGCTACTGTTAGTAGAGTCGCATGCTGTGTCAATAATTTGACTATGGACTATCTTTCAACGTTTATTTTGTTATCCTATTTTTTTTTTAAATCCCTTTGTTAAACTAAAAGTTTTTAGTACAGTTGCATTTATTTTGTATATTTTTAAGTGCCAGCTTTTTATAAATCTTCAACTTTGAAAATATGATCAGTTTAAAGTACCAATCCTTTGTTTGTTGCAGGTATGCATTATACATTTCTTACTAAGTTAATCTACAGCAGTGGAATATCAAAAGTGTAAGTAGCATATTTCCGTAGTACAAAATCACACACTTTATCATGGAAGCCTTATCAAAGTTCTTTGATATGCAATAATGGGGGCCATGTATCAAACTAGCTATCTAACTTAAACGCAATTTGAAGTATGACGCCTCTTAAGACGCTGCCACCCCCCAAAAAGAGCGGGTGGGAGGAGAATGGGGCTTCCTTATCGCTGAACTGCAGCCACTTCCCCCGTTTACCTTAAGATCTTTAATATTAAATAATATACTACAGTTAAAGCCGCTTTTAATATATTTCCCAACTGTGTTTTATTGTTTGAGCTTTGTCATGTATTGGGTTTGGTAGGTATTGATAAAATTTCTTCGTGCTTTGTGCTTCAAGGATTATATTAGAATAAAATTATAGCAGATGTAATTAAATTACAATTATTTAAATGTAGAAAATCAAATGTTGAAAAATGGTTTGTGAAATAAAAAAAAACAGTAAAAATTTTAAAAAATGTTTGTAGAAACTCAAATTTTCCTCCAACTTATTATATTAACTTTTGTGGTACGTCCGTAAAAAAAACATTATATCAATATATCGTAGGCACACACATAAGTACACGTACACACCTTGGTACCTATGTATTAGGAAATACCAGACATTACAACGATTTTTTCGACGAAATATTGTTGTATTTAGTTTAACTATATATTTTTAAAACATTTTTAATGTTTTTCTAAATTTGATTTAAGGAGAATTATTGAAAACTTGATCATTATTTTAGAACTTTGTTTTCGACTGGACCTGTTTGCAATGGTCTCCTTGATTTTATGGCGATCTGTCAAAAATTATTATGATCATAGGCTTTTACCTATATTCAAAAGTGAGTCTGTAGTCTCGAATACGTAGTATTTCATAGGTACTAAAATCTACCTAACACGTGACGATAGAGGTTTTTATATCTAGTTATAAAGTATGTTCATTAAAAGCGTGAGTGAGTACATTCCGAGTTTGAAACATACGTACATTAAGCAGGCGGCCATCTAACTAAATTATTTAACGTCTTCATTCCCGCCGTGCACGCAGGTTGCATGCCGGCACGCGGATACTAAGATACATGGACTTTGCATGGAAGTTCCTGCATAACCGTACATAAATATATTTGCATCCATAGGTTTCATTTTTTCGTTTGTATCGAGTACGCAGTCACTGTCTTTTTTAGTAGTCTTTGCATGTATACAATATACAATTTGATGTTACACAGGTCTCTCCAGTCCTCTCAGTCAAGTTAAAGGTCTTATATGAGAGACAACATTAAATTAAATGCGTTTCATTACAACTTTGATATGTGCCTTTATACAATATACAATTTGATGTTACACAGGTCTCTCCAGTCCTCTCAGTCAAGTTAAAGTCCTTATATGAGAGACAACATTAAATTAAATGCTTTAATTAAATTACAACTTTGATATGTACGTTAATTTCTCAAATAGACTTTTCTTTCAGTTTTTGCCCGTTCAATATAAAATACACCTTTGCATAGTGGGCGAAAGACACACTTTTATAGTCAACTAGTTCCTAAATTTAAATAATTGCTTCATTAACTTTTAAAATAAGAACCTTATACGAATTCCATGGTACATAAAATTATCGTTCTAAAACATGTAAATAATTGTAATTAAGTGATAAAATTCAAATTTTGCATCATGAATAATGATATTGTATGGGCTGAGAATCCTGCATTGAAATACATTAAGTGATTAATGATAATAAATGTTAAAAATAAAATGATATATTAACAAATATCGAATACTATGAACATTCAACTTGCATTTTGCTTTTGTATTTTCGCGTCAACTGTAAATTTCTATAATTATTATGATCTGTGAATTAATTAGAAGATATTTTGTCAGTCCAGTTTGAAAAACTTACCCAAATTCTTGCAACTATGCCGCCAACATGAAAATCGCGTCAGAGTACTTAGACATTAAGTATTTTTTTTAAATCCAAATAAAATTTGGTAATCGTAACTTATTTATTTCATAATTATTATTCGTCATCGTCAAGGAATAGTTGTTAGTGTTTTTATAAGATGGAATTCTTGTGTGTTTGTATGTTCAGTACAAATTTTGCCATCAGGTTTGAACTAATTTCCTGATGAGCTAGTGACTTTTAATCTTAATTGTTAATCTTACGTTTAAGGCTTGAGACTAGACATTTTGAAGCCTTATGTCATTATTGACCCACTACTGGACTGGACACAGGATTCCTATCAGAGTTGTGAGAGATAAGGCTATAATTCACCACGTTAGCCAAGTGTGGACTGCCGGACTTCAAATACCCTTGAGAATATTATTGAGATTACAAGTTAATGCTCTTGAGAATTGAGTTGAAACGCCAGTCCAACGAAAGTCCAGTGTAGTTTTGCAATCCAGACTGCATTTTTTTGACATTCAGATTTATACATTTGCTTTGTCAATAGTAACGTAACAAAACTGCTTTTGATCTTGATATAATATTGTTAAGAGAATTATTATATTGTGAGCACTGAGAACAAGTATCCATTACAAAATCATTACTCTTGTCGGCCGTACTCTATTTTAGCTGTCTCTTAGCTCATTTTAAATGAGTGTACTAATGAATAGGCGTACAAGCACACTGGATCAAAAGTTCGGCTGGCACATAACATTACTATTACCGGTATTATTTTGTAGTCCGTAGGGTCGCCATAAACAAGAAAGGCTTGCGGTGAAGGCGCGTGGGCGTTCTGATCTACGACGCGGTCGCCATATTGTTTTCTAATGACTCAATGCATAGTTTAGTTCATTATGTTTTAAATTCGCAAGCCACCTATGTGTTGAGGTGTTAATGTTAACAATATTTCAAGTGCTCTTGTAACAATCTCTAAGTAACTAAGTAAGTGATCTCATACAAGCTCAAGTTAATAATAAGCTGCTAGCAAAAGGAATAGGTATCTGTTAATGGTAGTCTTATGTTGAAGGCTCCACCGCTGTCCCTATTTCAGGTA
>DWKW01002454.1:0-11013 GCA_018250115.1 Doberes anticus
AGCAGAATTCTTACAGGCATACGCGACTGTTACATTACCGGAAAGTTGCTGCAATCGTCTACTTACACGCTCGCCAAACATCGCGCTCTCTGCTGACGGTCTGATTTTATTTGCACCATCTAACAGTACTTATGCAATTATTTTAGTATTACTACTATTTCTACCACTGCCTCTTTACTGGTCTAAATGCGCCCTTATGAATAATTATATATATAACTTATTTGTAAACTGACTTGACTTGACAAAATTGTCAAGTTAATGACAATTTTGCTCTCATATACCACGAATCATAAATATTATACTATTAGAAATTACAATGGGCAAATTTCTGCACAGTGGTGAGTCTAACACACTTGCAATGTCTTAAATAGACGTGAACGGCATGCAAATATAGCTGTAACTTAGTTACCGTTTTCTTCACGAACTTCTCGGATTTACCGATGACTCGCATAGTGATTAGCGTGAGTAAGAGTAAAGGAAAAGAAAAAGGGGTTTTAACTTAAGTAAGTGGAATTATGTTAATTTTGTTTATTATGTCACTGGCGATTGCGGAAATTTCGTGAATCACGATCGCGCTGACGGGGATATGTTTTCGGCCATATGCATATTTTTATACCGTTATTACTTTCTATCAACGATGCAGTGGGTTTTTTAAATTATTACAATCTAAATACAATTGTACGTGCAAAGCTCCGTACGCAATATCTTTACGAAATATTTATTCTTACAAACTTACAGCCTAACACTGCTAAAAACATTGAATAATATTTTATAAGGGCATCCCTATGGCGTTAAAACATTTAACTTTTTCAAAGTGCTAAAATTTAAAAGGGAAACATTATCTTTAATCAGTCGAAATGGTCATTTCTGTAAGCCCGAATATTCAAATCTTTCAATCTCAAATTAAAGTAACTAATAATTAGAGCAAGGTCAGATTTTAATAGGTATACACATATTATGATATCGGTTGATAAGATAATAGTGCGTTCGTCAGCGAGAGCGTCGGCGTCCGGCCGCGGTAACGGCGTGATCGGGGCCGTTGAACGCGGCTGGCCTTATTCCGGCGAACTATCGCAAGCGAGAAACGCGTCGCGTACTTTCATTGTCAACTCACGATCTGCACAACATGTCTCAGAACTTCGTCAGCATCACATCAAACTTTACATTAGTAAGGTCCTCGAACATTACGAATCGAGTAATTTAATTATCATTTGTTGATTGGTAATGTTGTGCGCTACTTTTAAGTGGTATGACGATTAAAAAATTAGGGCGGTGTATGATGTTTGTAACTAATAAAATAGTATTCAATTTCTTCTGTCTTGGGCTGGGCAAAAACTCTAAGGTTCATGTACAAAGTGTCGCTATAAAAGCTTATATAAAGGCTAGCCGCCTTCTGATATTGTGAAATGTCAAGCAGTTATCTCAAACGAAGATCTAAGTTTAGCGAGAGGTCAGCAATGCAGGATTGAGCCGAAGTCGTAGATAACAATGGCGCAACTGTTGCTACGGCGGTCGCTACGCCGCTGCCATTGACCCCGCGCCCGTGTCAAGTGCAAATCGCTTTTATATAGATAGAGTTATTAAATCTATTACGTAATTATTACAACCTTCGTTATAAAACCTTTTACCAAGGTCCGGATATCGTGTGTTGACATTATACTTGAACAAATCCCAAAATTCATATTTGAATGAAATGTAGTACTCGTAAATTATTTTCTAAAAGTTGAAAGGACGGCATATCCTGGATAATAATACGTGTAAATAAGTAATAAGTAAATATATGCTATCTTTATAGTAAAGTAAGTTTATATTTGAGAGAAAACTTATGATGAAATGATCACTTTGATTTTCAATTTAGATAAATACAGGTCATTGAATTTCGATAAGGCGTTGGCACATTGTTACAAATATGTATTTCAATATATTATCTAACATAATTTGGCAACTTACACTTTTGTTTACTGATCTTATAAATAAATTAAAATAACATACCATTAATTAATTTATTACCGAGACTTTCCACAAACTACGAGTAACATACATATAGGTAGTAGCTTGTCAAGTCTAATCTCATTGATTAATAGATGGATGTTACTATTATTCAAATGAAAATTTGCATATTGCCGATAAAGTAAGAAGAATAGTATTTAACTTTATTATGAATACGTCCCAATTGCAAATCTATTTATAACAGTTTTTCAGTTATAAGAGTAGCAACTGAGCATGCAGACTTCCTGATGTTAAGTAGTCACTGCAGTCCATAGACATCCACGTGCAACCCCAAGCAGTGCCGAAGCCCTGAAACACACATGCGTTGCTACTCCTGAGGACTGAGAAGGTTGCCTCAAAAATTGTTATCTCGGTATCCACACCTTTCAAAACAAAAAAAAAACCTTCCAGACATTTTAACATATATGTTATTTAAAACAGTAGGTTACATTTTCATAAGACATTTTTAATTTGAAATGGATTTAAAGTGGGATGTTTTTTTGTAAAATTTCTTTGGCTTCGTGTATATGAGTGAAAACTGCATCGCGGTGCGGACGTCATTCCACTTTTCCGAAGCGTCAGTGGCTCAGAACGCGGCCGCTTTACTTAGACATGAATAGATCTACTGTTTTCCATTTACTACTAAATAAGAATACTTATTAGAATAAGAAGAGAAAAAAAAACATTATAATATGTTAACACATTACATTAGCATAATACAATAGCATTATTATAATAGCATAAAATCTGGAAGGTGGTAGAACTAAGTTTGTCCGGGGAGGTACCACCGCCACACATAATTCTGCCGTGAAGCAATATAATTCAGTTAGATTGTGATAAATGTCAAACATATATGAAAAACCACAAAATAATTCATCCGAATCTTCGTAGCAACTGAATCTTTACTTTTTAAACCTCTATGTTTATATTATGAGGCAGGTTTATGCAAGTAACTGTGAAGTAGAGGTTTTATACGACGAAGTTGGAGATCTAATGATAATGGTTTCGGCGTATCCGCAGTAGCGAGTGACGACGCGCCAATGCAATTTCGCTGCAGTGTGCAGTAGGTAAGTGTGTCAATGCACTCTAGCACCCATTCTACGTCTCTGCGATAATTTAACAAGTTCAGCTTGTCTAGTTTCTGGAAGTCATACAGCTTTAAACTTTTAATTCTAACCTTTATCGATAATTTCAACAATATTACGTGTAGTCAAATTCATAAAAGCGATGGGTCATGAAACGTAACATAATACGTAGTTTATAATACTTTTTAATGAGTCAGCCAGCCATCACTCGCTCACTTCTCAAATTAGGTTGTATAAATCTCCGAATTTTTCATGCAATTCCGCCCACATTAAACAGGTTTAATGTACGAAAGCCTTTTATCATCCGAAACATTTTCCTTTAAATATCGAATATCGTATGTTATGTGATATGTAAACGTGGTAATCATTCATTTTATGATAGAAAAAGCTATACTGTTTCATTTATATATAAAGACGACAGAATAAAAATCTCGTTATAAGCCACCAATACCAGCGAAGACTACTGATCTGATAAAAGTTTGTTAAAACCGTACATTATATGAAATTATGAGTATACGACACGAAACGGATGTTATTGATGCGTAAATAAAAAACTCTCAACAGTCGGGTTCAATGCCCTGTCTCATTTTCATTAACTTGTTCCGCAAACTAAGTGCAGCTGAAGAATTTTCTTAAAATTTCAGTATTGAGAGTGGCCCCTGGAATTGGGACGAAGAAGATTATGCCCAATGCGTTTAACGTGTGGTTACGATTTGATAGATTACGAAAGGTAAGAATTTGGAAGCGTCTTGGATTAATTCTGCAATGAACATACAAAAAATAATACGTTTTCAGTGTTACGCTGCTAACGTATTGTATCGTGACGACTCATTAATTTTTGGTAGAGATCGGAAATATGAAAAGGTACGGCGTACCTATAGATTGGGAGCCATTGAGAGTTTATGATGACGTGGAAACATAGCAAACGATTCAATTTATTGCCTAGGCCTGATGTCAAAGTAGCAGGTGGGTGCGCAAGCGCATCGCGCTGAGTTTCCTATCCGTATCTAGGCGAGTGACAGTAGTGGCTTGCGAAAGTGCACATAATTGGATCGGTGCTTTAGAAAGGGGGTTATGAGTTTGTAAGTGCAACGAACCCGCATGCATTTCCTCGGGAAGATGGTGTTCGCTCGCCGACGGTGGAAAGCGTGCGCTTCCAGGAATCGGCGACATGTCGTCGCCTCCTCGTCACGGCTCTCTCGTAGTTGCTCGATATGGCGAAAAGTGAAAATAAATAAATACTCTCTTCTAGCCATTGGATACTGCTACAGAAAAATGATACAGTCTTAGATTTACTTGTCACTACTCAAACAATACTCAAAGGTATTTAAGCTTACTTCAAAATTGTTTGTTATGTGTAGCGTCGCTGTTCTACTATAGAACAAATGTAATACTGTGATGTGTGATACAGTAATGTGATCAGAGAGTTACAGCTTTCTTTTGTTTAAAAAAAGCAATGAATACACATCATATCATATCACAAAATATTTGTGATAGGCGTGTTATGTGCATACAATGTGCGTTTACTAACAGAAATAAACCTCTTGGCACATACCGCCTTTCACCCTTATGTTAATATTGTTTATTGCTTATTTTATGATGGATACAATACAAATTTATAGTATTATTATTTCATGGTAGTGCAGTCCTAAAATTGCAAATCAAGCAAGCTTGACGACTTTTAGCAGCCCGAACAATCCGGATTCCGAAAAGGCATGGACGACATATGTGTGTATGCTGTAACAGATTATACCGCAGCCCGAGGAGTGTTATGTGCCACTTTGTGCTGCCTATGTCGACTTACGAGTATAAGAAAGTTTCCAATTTTATTCGAGACCTGGGCGGTGGAGGACTACCGATACGTTGAGGAATTGAAATGTGTATACAATTATACCATCGCAAAATAAGCTTGAATCCCATCCAGTTAGAAGTGAGACAATATTTATCTCTATTATCGGAGGTGTTATATGCCCAAATATTTATCGGCTGCGCTGGAAGACGTGCTCAAGCTGACGGAGTGGCGCCAATTAAGGAAGACAGCAAGAAGGAAGCGGTGTATGTCCAAAGTCTTTCGCCTGAGGTGGTCCTGCGGTGGCACGACCGCTACTCTTATTTACTGTAGGAAATAATGTGTTACAGTTTGAAGAATGCGGTTAAGCTTACTACACTGGCAGGAGGCGCGAATCGACTTTACATTCCCTTTCGTGCTGTTTTCTTTATACTCTACAACTTTATAAGTTATTTTTTAAATATAATAATATAACAGCAAACGAGCATGCAGGCCATCTGATATCATGTGGTCTCTACAGCCCATGGTCATCCACATCAAACCTCAACCAGGATGTAAGTCCTATCTGAGGTTGTATGTGGATGCGTTGCTACTGCTGAGGATTAAGTTGAAAGGTGGCCTTTCCAGTGTCATCTGCCTAACTACACCCTTCATACGGTAACACAGCAGTTCTGATACTGCTGCTCAACGGCAGAAATAAATAGATGTAGGCGTGGTACCGCCGCAGACGAGCCTTCGACATAAGACTCTACCATCGCCATAGAATTAAAAGTAAAAAATTAATTTATTCATAATTTTAAGTAGAAAAAGTATAATAATGTATATAATGCAATACATTATGTATATTTAACGAATGAGTAGTAAAAAAAAATCAGTATATCGATTTTGGTCATGAAGAGAAAAATGCTCACATTTTTTAATGCTCAAAAAAGTCAATCCATTGTGCACATAAATAAAGCAACTGTTCTTTAACAAATGCAATATAACGGGGCTAAAGGGTTATACGGCCATATGCTTCGGAGTGGCCCAAATACCGGATATGGGTTAAGTAATCACGGGCTTTTTATGCATCCTCTCTATTTAAACCCTTTCATTAAATAGTCCCGTAACAGAACATACTGATGAACAAAAAATCGATATTTGCAACCGTGCATGGGTGGCATGTTAATTGATTTGCTAACGAAATGATACCATCACCGAATATTTGATTGCCTATTTAGCTTTTTGCTATTCATTAGTTTTAATCGTAATAAATTAGGTAAATATAATTTTATACATTTACGAAATAGCACACGAGCATGCAGGCTACCTGATGTTGACTGGTAACTGCAGGCCACGGAAATCCACATTAAACATCAACTAGAACGGAAGTCCTACCTGAGATGGTACGTGGATTGCAATCCTGAGGACTAAGTTAGGATGCCTCTGTCCAGTGTCCAGTGTCTGCATAACCTTCAAACCGAAACACAGCAGTAGAAATAGGAGCACCGGTAGTGCCGCTACTCTACCACCTTCAAATTATTATTTATGCGGCTTTCATGGGCTTTTATGACGTACTTAAGAAATTAATGTTGTTAAATACTCCAGGAAGTACGTAGGAGGAAGTAGTAGTTAATCTATGGTGTATAATTATAAGGTATTGAAGACAAATAATAGTATAAATCCAAATTTATAAATATCAATAAGTTATGGATCGAATAGTCATCACCATATCGATTATATATAGTTTAAATAGTAATAAATTGTTTTAGTAAGTTTTTTATAAATTTTTCTATTTTCCGTTTTGCGTATGTAAGCCGGTGCAACCTGCATAGGTATTAATTCTGTGTGAATTCTAAACGGGACTGTTATTATGTCCAAATAGATAGTGGATCAGTAAAATGAAGTAAATTCTATAGGGAATCGTTGGTTCGGAGAAACGTCTATAAATGTATATATTATAAATAGTAACGGAATTTGTGTTTTCTTGGACATCCGACTTACTTCATAACATTGTATTATACATTAGACGTGTAACATTTACAACAATCAGTAACAACAAATAAATATTGACCTCTCGCATATGTGACAGCGCATACTACAAAGAGGTCAAGCTGTGTCTTTTGTTCAACTGTACCGATCTTTGCACCAACATGTGGCAGTATTTAAATCTAAACATATACATTTAAACTATGAAAGACATATACAAATTCAGCGCTTTTTTCGAGATTGGTTAAAAAAAATGTTTTACATTCAGAAACTGTTTACTTTACAGTTAAAATCGATTATCAAAAATATATTCAATGTACAGAATATGACCGTATCAATTTTATAACAACAGGTATACATAGATGCCAATGATTTAAATAAAATATACAAAAGGACAACGGTAAATAAATATGACAAATATGCTTTTACTCGTATTGTTTAACCACAAGAGCTACCTGACCGTTACATTTAAACAAAATATAAACGACTTGTAAACCTCAGATTTGTCACGGACCTAAGAATTATGGCCTGTCATATATCTTCCTGGTCTATTGTTCTATAGGGAATCGTTGGTTCGGAGAAACATCTATTATTAGCTAAAGGTCCCGGTTTACACAAGAAACTGTTACTTAGTAACGGATCTTGCATGACAGTAAAAGTGCATTTTTATAAAAATCGTGCTGACGTCACAAAAGCATCATTCAACAACATCGACAAACTCCCGTTATTGTTACAAAGGGGCATAAACAAAAGACCTCCCGTTTGACCACAAAGTAGCTGCTGACTACGTATTGTTTTCTACAAGGGATCGTAAATCAAGATGTTAAGATACTCATTTTCATATATAAGCCCTAGTTGTGATAGGAAAGTTTATACCTACGTCACTGATGAAATGTATATAATGTATACGTAATAATTATGGACCATGATGATTATAGCAGAGCCAATAAGATCTTTTTAAATATACCTGGTAATTGAAAACGTTGTAGAGATAGAAACATCGGACAGGCTCGAGCGGTAAAAACGTAAGTCCAAAAAAATCTGTGGGCATTATTAAAAGTGAAGGTATGCCTATAACGTTCATAGTTTACAAAAAAAGTAAAAAGAAGGGACCAGTCCCGTTACTATTCCGGTATCCTGTTGCTTAACGACGCGCATAAGCGGACGGGACAACATGAGATGTTTAAAATACTATTCAAAAAATTAATAGTGAGTTGTTTAGAATTTTAATGCAGTTTGTATGTTTATATCGTGAAAACATTATATTACAATTATTAAGAGCTAGAAAAGGTACATTGACTTTGCATTGTCGCAACTTGTTATCTCAATTAGATATCCACTGTGCTACGAAAGAAAATTTCGTTAAGCATTTTTTAAGTGTTTTTTCAAACGATTTCCTAAAATGACGTGAGGCGTTCGTTTTTTTGATGATTTTTGATTTGATTTTTTTGATAGGCTTCATAAAATTCCAAGCAATTGTCTTTAGCATACTCAAATTCAGTATTAAGTCCAAGCATAACATCATTTATGTGTTATGTTATTATAAATTACGTATATTACCCGACTCTAGTTCTAGAACGTAGGTATTATTATTTTGTTTAGTTTAAGAGCCATCTATTTTTGACCGAAACTTCAATCGAGATTTCTTAATTTTAAATCCGGTCGTAATAAATATCTGGTAGGTACCCAAATGCCGATTCGTTTTGTTATGTACAGTAATAAGCTCAGCAAAGTTTTAAGCTGATTATTAATATGAAAGGATGCATTAAAAAGCCGATTAAGTTTATGATGTAGAAGACCAAACAAAAATAGATTTAGCGGTATATCGTTAACAGATCAGTAAACGGATAAAGGAGGCTGTCGGATGGTTTAATACTATTTATCATGTGTTGTTTAAAATTCCCAAATTATAAAAATTGATTTTAAATTCGGAAATTAATATTTAATTGAGTGAATAATTTAGTGAGTGATACCTAATAGCAGTAGATAATTTAGTAAATCAATCCCGGCACGCATCTGTTTTTCTCCAAATATCATCTATGTATTATAAATATTCGGAATTATGAATTAATTATCAATCGCTTTAGTTGTGAAGGAACCTCGTGAAGGAACATTGTGAGGAAACCTGCATGCTTGAGAGTTCTCCTTAACGTTCTCAAAGGCATATGAAGTCCGCCAATCCGCACTTGGCCAGCGCGGTGGACTATCTCCGAGAGAAGACCTGTACCCAGCAGTTGGACAATAATGGGTTGATGACGATATTTAATTGTCTGCCTGATTACTTACTTTCTTGCCGTCGTGTTCTAATAAAAATAAAATAAATACATAAATGACGTCTCACACTCACAGCCCCACAGTAGGCATTAACCTGTGTCGTGGGTGCCATGGACACACACAGAAACAACCACACAAACACCCAGACCGAGTACAGAAACTTAAATTCATCATTTAAATTTCTACCCCGCTGGAAATCGAACCCAGTACCCTCCGAACGGCAGACCGCGCGTTAACCGCGGCGCCATACGGGTCGTCAAAAATATGTTCTCAAAGGTAAGTAAAGTTAACAAAATCGTACTTGGACAGCGTGATACAAGATGGCCTTGAAGGTCCATCATATATCTTAAATAAGATGGGTGTCCAGCTGTAGCACAATAGTGCATTGGCTATGATAATGATCTCCCTGATCAGTGTTTTTGTAACTACGTAAGAATATTATAGTTAGATTTGATTACCTTTAATGTTTAAGGCCGTAGGCATATTTTTGATGATCGTGAAGTTGATGGATTATGCCGAAGACTTTCCTGCGATGGTACCATCCTATGCAGCTATTTTTGCATTATTTTATCTGTACTAGTAAATGTACAAGAAAATGTTGCTCAAGTACGAATATCTAGCTTAAGTGTACCTATGTGTTACTTATTTTTTAAGGTGGCTGAATCTAAATCAAATTTCTTCACTGCATCGCACTGCGGTGCTTTAGCCTTTAGGAACGTGCACTGAAATCGTATTTCAGTGTAGCATACCTATCTAGTTCTACGGTAGATGTACCACACCATACAACTAAGCTCAGTTAGCATTTCCTTAATGAGGTTAGCTAGAGATGGACAATGGGTTACAGTGACAATACAATATTAAGTGAACTGCGTGCTCATTTGCAACATAATTATAATACGAAAAAATAAAAATTTGTAGCAACTGAAACGTATTGAAAAGCCTAATGAAGAATTCCGAGAACGCTTTATCCATTTGCGCAAAATTACAGCACAGTGTACAATAAAAAAGGCAGTACGGCAAAGATAAGATTCGTATCATAAAAACGAGCAGTTTGTTGTGTTCAAATGACAATGAACTTTTTGTTCCTACGCTTTTGCCCAGAATGATGGAGTTACGTCTCGTCTTTTCATTTATTATTATAAATAAACACTATAATGTTTTTCTGTTAAGTTTGTTATACGAGAAAGTATTCCACCTTTATTTTCCTAATTTTAGACTTTTGAAAGTAAATGTTAAAATCCGACTATGAAAGCACCTATGCGCCAAAACTGCTGTTGGTATACTTGTTGCACTGCAATTGGGCAAAATCGCGAAAAATCAATATTTACATTTTGTACATTTTAATGTAATACCTACGTAGCAGGAACAATGCACGTTTGATTAGTATAAGCGTGGCATGTGCAGTTATGATGTAGTCTAATTTATAAATTTATTCATTGTTATTTATAAAATACTCCCATAACTAATAATTAAATAATAAGAGACTGCAAATAGTTTTATGAATAAATGTGGATAATTAATATAAATTAATGGTAGTCGATTTTTTTAAGGATAAGGATCAGATGCAAATATTCGGAGCACTTTTATTATTACTTTTTAATTATTGTTACTTCAAAAACTTTTCATCCTTATCTTCGATAATCTATGTCTTTGATAGAATGATGAATCCAAATTACAAATTTAGTGTAAATATCTTTATGATCTGAATTCGTGAAACAATCGAAGAATCTTACAAGTGGGGACAATTATTGAGAGTGGGTGCACTATCGGCTGTCTAGCGCTGGTAGAACTGGCAGTAAATATCGAGCGACTGTGGCAACGACCTCTTTATGTAGGACTAGATGACGCCAGCGACTTCGTCCGCGTTGTAACTAAACTTATATGAATTTATTTTACATGGAGGCATGC
>DWKW01002455.1:0-11010 GCA_018250115.1 Doberes anticus
TGCTTTACGGCAGAAATAGGTGTAGCGGTGGTGCCGCCGCAGGCGAGTCTTTGACATAAGACTCTACCACCATCGAAATTATAATCATATTATCTGCATGCGTAGTATTATAACATTTAGCTTTGAAACATAATAGTAATTTATTTGTAATGGGTTTTAGGGGTTTTGTTTCAAAATTGGCAACTCTATTTATAGTCTTCCAGATTGTTCTTCACTTGTGGAGCTTATATGCCCGAAATCATATTTAAACACTAATGGCATACAATTATGTTTTAAATAAAAACCAAAGCTATAACCACTAACATTATTTGTACGTATTTTATAAAAATTAAAAAATTGTACACCTTTCAAAATACATCTTATACTATGTCCAGATTTTGCACTTCAAAGCTTTCTTCCAACAATCGCTTCACGAGATGCGCTCCGGCTCCCATATTCTACGTAAAGTGGATATATTTTTCTTTCTTGAAGATGGTACCATTAAGGTTGTGGAACCAAAGACGGAGAACAGTGGATTATCTCAAGGTACACATAAAACCGATTACATTTATACTGAACAAATCGTTGCAAAATAGTCTTAACAAGTTCTTGATTTCCTATATAGCACAACATTAAATAACTAGAGTTACGGTTATTGTTAAAAAAAACTAAAGTATGTCCTAAAATGCTTGCTAATTTATAAAGTGCCTTTATTTATTTGCATGTTTTTGCTCCAAGGTACAATGATTAGTCGTCAGAGAATTCGACTCCCGTTCAGTAACGATATGTATGTCGATGTGTTAGATTTAAACATTGGGCGCGAAGTAACATTTTATGGTAAAGTATTTAAGGTATGTTGCAGTTCAAGTATGGTTAAGGAGAATATGCTTTAATCCTTTTATTTGTATTTTTTAGATATAGTAATAATACTGTATAATGGCATAGACTAAATTAATGATTTTATTTATATAGATCGTAAACTGTGATAATTTCACAAGAGTATTTCTGAACCGCCTTGGAATCAATGTTCCGGATCCAATACCCTGGCCTGATGCCATTGAGGCAAGTATCTATTTCTAAAAAAAATATATTAATAACTGGCCGACATTTGCAGTCACACATAACACAGGCGCAACTTAATAAAAAAATGTATATAAATTTTTCTTCGCAGCTTTTGCTTCGTATTTACTTAAAACAATGTTACAACTATGTATTAACAATAACTGGTAGACTTAAAATAAATTTTAGAATCCGAATACAATTACTCACATAAATGTATGTTGTAAAACCAAAAAAGTAGAGTCACTCAGCTTTCACGGCTTCAATGGTACCATGATGCTGATTTTCCTTGCTCCATAAGCAGTTCAGCAGTTAGTACCTAAGTTCTAACCGAAAAAAGGTTTTAAGGTTTTTAAATTTTTTTCCACAGAGAACCTCAAATGATGCTGGGGAACCAAAACATAGGCCTTTTAAGCAGTTTTTAGATTTTGATAGACAGGTTTTAAGGTGAAGATATTTCGGTAACTCATTTTAAAATTTTCGTTTCTTATGTATGATTGTAATGTGTACGTTTCTCTTACAGATTTTATGGCTATTGGGATGATCGCGATTCCCAATTTGGTATTTTGCATCATCTTGAATTACATTACTTTTTAGCAGATGATACAATGGAAATAAAAGAAGTACTTCCACCCAATTCCAGCATGGAGGCAGGTCCCATGTTTTTGAAGAGAATGAGACTTCCACGGGTAGGTTTGTTTTTCGGATAGTCTGTCTTACAAAGCTGCACCTTTAGGTATTCGCGGTTAATATGTTAAAGTACCGAATGACAGCTCTTGCAACACATATGACGCCTAAGCTTTCTATTATATTTCAGAAAATTCCTTCGCATGTAGAAATGACTGGCGGACCTAAGGTAGCGTCGTACAGCCCTGCTGACTTGAGCATTGGTGCTGTGGTTAACGTGTTTGGACGTAAAGTTGTTCTAACTGATTGCGATGCTTTTACCAAAGAATATTACCGTCTTACTTATGGCTTTGGTAAGTACATAATATATAATATGTTGTTCCTAGCGATGTGTTTTTATGAATACTTATTAATAAGTTTGGTGATTTCTTGTAGATTTTCATAGTTAGACTCGTGTCGTATAAGTTTGGATACAGCTCATACTTTAGTATTTACTAAAGCTTTTGTTTAAACTGGGCACATGTCTACTCTCAGAGATGAGAGGACTAAGGCCATAGTCCACCACGCTGGCCAGGTACGGATTGGTAATTTCCACATGCTTTTGTGAACATTATGGAGAACTCTCAGAAATGAGCATAATGTAATACGCACATAATTTTGAAATAATTAAAAAAAATAATTTAGAAAAATTTGAGGTGCGTGTCACGATTCGAACCTTAACCAAAGCGGGAGGTAGAGATTTTTACCACTTGGCTATGACTCAATTTACTAGGCTTTCACTCACTTTCACTGTTCGTTTAATTTTTATAGACGCATTTACTCCACTCCCAATACCCAAAGACGAAAGCACAGAATGTATCAGTGCAAATATGGCTGAACGTCAATTACCTCCATGGAACGGTTACGGTTCGTATGACGATTCTGCAGAAAACTGTCGCACCGTAGAACCTAAGCCACCCCATCGAGATTTTATAAAGTTCCTCAACAAAGACAGGTGCGACTTATATAAGTTATATATATTTACACATAAGTTTTATATTTAATTTAAGTTTAGCACCAATTTCCTTAAATATTAATTGTAGGATTGGATTTGATTCACACATTCTTCGCTTCGCCGCACGGCTCATAAACGATAATCCTGAAGACAGCCGCCGATATTTTATAATTAAATACTTTCTATGTGACGATACGATTGGAATATTTGAACTTTGTGAACGTAACTCTGGATTCAAGGTAAGTCTTATCATTGTCTATCTCTTATCATCATATCATACGAGTAGGTATATGTATCTATATTTTTGTTAGCTTGAAAAAAATATGTCTTCATAGTTATCGAGCATTACAAATGGCCCCTGAAACGAAGAGTTATAAGAAAAGTTACGATTATATTGCTCGGCGTTATTTATCAATCTATTCGTTATCAAGAGATGTGCGTGGTTCTCTCAAATATGTCGATAGTCTAAGTCCTACACAATATTATAATTCATAGAATGTAGGTACCAAAGAAATTAGAAAATATCCGTTTTTGTTTGGCTCATTCAATCGCTAGGTCTGATGCAGTAGTTAATTGGTATTTGCAGGGTGGCAAATTTTTCCGTCGCGACAAAATGTACTTACCTGATGTAAACTTTCTTGTGCCCAACGAACCCTCTGCGTATACTGACAAAGATATGTGGGTCGGCAATGAATTGGTCATCAACAAACATCGTTTCAGACTTATCGCTGCTGATGAGTACGCATTGCGCTATATGGAAGTACATGCAAATGAGGTAAGGATATGTTTGGAAACAAGTTAATAGTAAAAGAAAAGCGAATAAAAGTATGTACGTAGATTACGGAAAAATGATGTGGAAGCATTGAAAATAAATAAGACGATAACACTAAATTAAGGTTTATCTTGAAGGTTTAATGAATTAAATGATTTTTTAAAAACCACAGTATCTAGTAGTAGATATGATCTTACCAGTGGTAAAAATAGGTGCATTGACTGTGCTCAGGTAGTTTTATCACGCCGTAATTTAAAGTTATTTATGTAATTGTATAAAGTGGACACATGGGCATTTTTTTAAATGATGGATTACGCGAAAAATATTACATTCGTATTGTTAATTTAAATTTTCGATCAATTTAACAGTATCCAATGGCTAATATAGCGTTAATAATGGACAAGATTAGACGAACTCTAGTGTCGCAAGAAAATGGATATAAACATTTCGTAGCAAAATATATGGATGCCGTCGTTCCACATAAAAAAGAACTCATGTCTGTAAGATGTTTTAAGTAAGTATTAAGATATTAAAAGTAAGTGAGTAAAATGGATTTGCTTAGTATACAATGTTCAAAACCATTAACATTCTTGTATTAATTACTCTACAGACAAGCATTGAAGGAAATAATGTGTGAAAAGATGTCTGAACATGAATTTTTCACACTCATTCGCAATTTTCGTGGCGATATCGGGAAAGATAAAAGTCCAAGGCGCGAAATGATCAGGTACGAATGTCGCAGCAATTTGTTCCTTTACATTTTGTATATCTTTTGGAAAAGTAATGTTTTCACTGAAGGATCGTTAAAGCTCAGTATGAAAATTTAGTAATTTGATACCTTCTTTCTATAGCAGAAAATAATTCTATTATATCCTCTATTAAGTTTAATTTCATAAGATACGTGTAAGGTAACTTCAACCTTCAGTCACAGATTCGATTTCGGATGGACGAATGTTTCTTTCATGATCAAGTTTACTTCAGATCACTAGTTTTTACGGAGCTTACGCGTGGTCTATGGGACGAGCGCGAGCGGTTGCGAGAAGGGCTCGCGCACGCGGACGAGGGCAGTTCAGGCGTGCTCTCCGCGCCGCGACTCAGGCAGTTGTTGCGAGCCCATCGCTTGCCCATCAATGTAGATCTTATGGATTGCATGCTTCAGGTGTAAGTTAGCTGTATATGTATGTGAAGTTAATTTATTGTGTTCGTAGTGTCTATCTAGTTATTGGTGTTCATAGAATCGATGCGCCGTATATGGTGTAATGACAGTTGTTGCAAGCGCGTCGCTTGCTTGTGAGCACCGATTACGCTACGAGTGTAAGTTGCGTTACGTATAGATGTTTGTTGCTGTAGATCTTGTAGGATATACACGATGTGCATATTTGACGTGTGCACTGTGAGATTGGATTGCCTGACTCGTTTAGATGAAATATTTACCCATCCTCCTTAATTACTAACGTAAATTTCCGGAACAGGTTGGAAAAAGATGACAACTGCAACATTCAGTATGATGATCTCATGTCTTTCTTGGACTTCAAAACACGACCTGTATTCAACCTTACCGAGGACGATTTTCAGAAAGTAGTACGACATGCTCCACCGGTCAAAGACATCGAGGTAAATGCAGTTATAATTTCATCATTTAAATTGATAACTTCAAATGATCATGAAATCGTTTTTAAAGAGACAAATAATCTAAAGCAGATATTTAATCGTAAGAACTTGAACTAGGTTCCATGCTACCGACTTGCTATGAAAATGAGATTAAAAGAAAATAACGTGCTATTTGTTTACAATCTAAGCAGCAATGAACTGTGTGTTACTTTTCTTTATAATTTACCTAGGGTGTAATGACAGTTATAAATGATTAACGATAAAATTATAGAATAGGAATTAATAGTCCGATCTTGGTAGATATAATTAAATTTTACTGATGTAACAAATGAAATGATACTTATCATTTGCAGTGCAAGTCATGGGCAGAGGCAGAAACTTTGATTCATGAAGGTTATATAAACTGGAACGCATTCTTATGTCAATTAAACCTCGAGCATCTTGTCAAGGAACAGACGTAAATTTTAGAGAACCGTACACTTTGAATAAACATTTTGTAGAAACGTTTTTTTTTACAGTTTTTTGAAAATTAGACATTTATTTCCGAACAGTAATTTTTGTTTGTCTTAGATTTTTAAACATTCTTGTAAAAACTAACGTAATGTCTTTTTTCTACTTATACGTTTAGGTTTATTATTGCGTAAATAAAATTTATTATCTATATTTAAGTGCTTTTTTTTGATGAAAAATAAAAAAAACCTAGTATTTTATCAGCTTACCACAAAACTTTTAATACTGTTAAATTTAGAAAAGACAACTAAGCATAGAAAATGTATCATTACTGTGTGGGCTTGATATTGTATTAATTGATTGCATTTTTAACTTATTACTTCACTTATGTCGTGAGGAGACCTTGGTTCTTGTCAGATTTAACGATTCTACACAGTTACAATACGCGGCATAAACATTTTATATTGCGTTGACATACAACTTTGATTTTTTCACAGCTCCAAGGTACCTATACCTATCGGCGTTCTAATGAAGTAATCCTATAGTTTCCATTTTTACAACCTTAACAATATAATGGAAAAGGATAAAAAAGTAAAATCATTATTTTAATTGGTATATTTTCTGTCACAATAAATAGATTGTATCCACTTTCGCATTATTAAAGATTTAAACCAACACAATTACTGAAACATAAATCACTTTCACATTCACCATTGTAAAGTTGTTTTTACAACATTGAACATGACAGTGACTTACAAGGGTATACATAATTTTTGTTGATGCAATTTTACCGTTTATATTACAATATGATTACTTGTAAACAACATGATTTGATTTTGTTTTTAATCCTTAACATCTTGTAAGATCAAAGGATTTATTGTTATGATATTTAAGTTTAGGACATTTAGTTTTAAATTTTTGGCGTATCCATCACACTTAAGTTGTGAGATAGTATAAAGAGAATGTGCGGCATTAAAAAATAATACATCGCATAGCGTCGTTGACTTAGGACAGCGGTTTAATTACAAATAATGGTAACATTACCTTTAGACCCAACCACAGCTATCGGAGTGTCAATATTAGTCTCAATTTATTGG
This sequence comes from Doberes anticus, assembly GCA_018250115.1. NCBI lineage: Eukaryota > Metazoa > Arthropoda > Insecta > Lepidoptera > Hesperiidae > Doberes > Doberes anticus. Next base: position 6,590 of record DWKW01002455.1, read on the forward strand.
CATGTTAGAAGTACAAACCTTTTTACTAGCCCATAATACTGTGGTAGGTAGGTGCATAGTTTTAAATAATTTATAAATTATTTACTCTTAGGGAATTTACAAAATAGGTATTTTTTAAAACATCTCAGAAAGCTTTGTTCTCTGAAAATACAAAACTTTCTAGAGTATTGGATCTAAAATTATTAAATTTTTACAAAAATTACACAAAATAAATAACTTAATGCTAAAGGTTAACATTTACATGACTTCTTACTAACTTAACGTATGGTAGGAAAATACTAATTGTAAAAACACTTTAAAATAAAATAAAAATAAAGCAAGTGCACTAAATATTAATTATGGTAAGAATTTTCACATCTTCAAAATATAAGAAGTTAACGAGTATGTGTTTTGCAAAGTAACAGTTGCAAGAAAAGTCAGAAAGTTTTAAAACTCTTCTTTATAATAACAACAGTATACGATATTATTTTTTAGTTGTTATAACATATTGTAGGTCCTTGAAATCTGCGGATGTCACGCAGGTTATATAATACATGGCACAAAGCATTCACTTGTGTCGATGCAGTCGCAACTTATATCTACACGAAGTATTACTGAAAGATACATAGGATACACAATTATTGATTTTACGTAGCTTATGACACTGGACGAAATAATAAGTTTACAAGAAAATACTGACACTTATGGTACAAACATATATACAAGAGATTTAAAAAATCCCTATTTTTATTATCCGTTTTATCCTTCCATAGAACCACCAATGTAATAAATCATTAAAAAAGTAAATAAATGAAGATAACTTGTAACTTGTAGTTTGTCACCACGTGATTCTATTTCACTATTCTGCTAACACTTCTTTGAGGAGATCCGTAAGTTTAAACAAAATAATCATACAAATTGCTTTTAATTTACAAAATTAAGCTACTTTAAAATGATGTCTTTTATTTTATCACCACATTTCCTTAACTTTATCCGTAGGCAATTGTGGACGATACCTGCGAAAACAATGAAATAACATAAATACATAACACGCATTAGGTACGTACTTATAAGTTTTATAGCATTTTATTGTAACGTGTTTCCTTTTATTAAAATAGTAGCAACGTACATAAATATCAGTGCTGGCCTAGTGATTTTAAATCGGGTTTCAGCTCCGGATTTCAATATTAGTAATACTAGTGTTTACACCTATGTATATTTTTTAGAAGTTACATGTATATTCGAGTAAAATTACACTTTGTTTGCGGTTCTCCATAATGTTTTTAGAGGTACGTGAAGTTCTCGAAGGCACTTGGCTATCACACTGTCCATTGAAGCCTAAAGCCGAAATCCACAACCAATCTCAAATATGGTTAACTTCTTATATGAGTTGGAACGCCTCTAGCGTCACTGCGGTGCCCCATGCAAGTCTTGAATATACGATTATAGCCTCGTCCAAATTGAAGTTAGGTACTCACTAAAACATGCCTTAAGACTAGAGTCCATATTAAATTCAGTCATAGATCTGTTGCAACCATTGTTTATATATAAATATTAGTTTTCTAAGGTTAGAACAATAACTAAAAATATGTGTAACAGTACCTATGTGGTGCCATGGCCAACGAGTTTGAGGGCGGACTTGAAGCGAGCGGTGACATTTTGATTCCGGAACTGTTGCCATTTATGCTCGAGCCCAAACTGGAAGCCGAGTCAGCTCTGAAATAGCAAGAAAAATACTATACACTATGTACTACCACAATATTCCATACAATCCCATATCGATGTAGTGTACTTGGGGTAAAAATCTACTTCTGTATATTGATGAGAATGATCAATCAAAAATTTTACATGATAAAGTATGCGCGTATGCAATGGGTGTAAAATTCTATTGTACACTTACCGATCTATCTGCCGACGGAATAGCGGATACCGCCACGGAGAATTAGGTTTTCGCTGCTCGTGCTGGAAGACCGGGTTGTCGCGCCCTCGTTCTATGCCCTCGTTCACTATCGACATAGACACTTGACGTTCTGGGTCTCGTGTTTTTGATGATAGTCTCCTAGAATATTTGAATGGATTACACATAAGTACCTACAGCAGAATATTTGAATACTGTTTATGGGCACTGTAATTAGAGGAACATAGAGAATACTCCTAATGAACGGTTGTTTTATTCTTGTTCCCATTTAGTCAGATTGTTTAAGATTTATATAAGAGAAGTTAAGTATCAAATATGTCTAGGTAGCCATTTTGCCGACGATTAATACGTGTTTACCACTAGGATGTAGCCTTTTAAATAACATGCCATTGCATAGGTAATCATAATACAACGACTTATGACTTTAGTGAATCCAACGTGCATGCAAGGATATCCCTTTCAAATTAAACTACATTAAAATTATCTGGCAGTGTTTTAAACATTTTATTATTTCAAAAATATAATGCAATACCTTAGTATCCTAGAAGGTAGTGAGTTCTGTGCTTGCGGCCGCGCCCTCTGCCGGCTGTCCACGATGAGCACGTGTCTGTCATACGGCGTGTCATAGTCCACCTCCAGCACTGTGGAGAACTTATGAGGCCACACCCAGTCCAGCGCAGCTATCAATAACCCCACCACTAAGCATATGCCGCCTGGAATAGATAATACACAAACCTTATTTTTATTATTCACACAGAATGATGTCAAGGGGTCACTGTAGCCCATAGACATCCACATCAAACCTGAACTAAGACGGAGTTCCTATCTAAGGTTGCATGTGGAGGCGTTGCTATTCCAGAGGGAATGTTGCCCAGAGGAAAGTTGAAATGCCTTCTATCCAGTGTCTTCTGCCTAACTACACCCTTCAAACCGAAACACAGCAGTTCTCACACTGTTGCTTCACAGCAGAAATAGGGCTGCGGTGGTACCGCCGCAGGCTAGCCTTTGAAAAAAGACTCTACTACCAAAGACAACATCAGGTGGCTTATATGCTAGTTTGCTACTCCTTTAATACAGAAAAACTGTATTTGCCAGTAACCCTTCATATCAGTCATGAGTAATTTCTTCTTCTCTACAACCTATCATGGTTCACTGACATTAAATGCCTTTAATTTGTTAACTGTGCTATAAGCAGTCACAATAATACGCTAATAGTACAATAGACGTGTACTAAAGTATTCTAGAAAGTGAAGGTCCTGTTTTTCCGTTGCTTTTATTCCTGTCGCAGATAATACCACCTATACGTTACAATAATACGAACCTGAAATAAGGACGAGCCAAAAGCACCAACCCAACGAGAAGAATAACATCGACCCGTCGAGCCTGACGACCAGTGGATCGTGGGGCAGTGATGCCCAGTAGCCTCCCGCAGCTGCGCATAATGTAACCCCTAGTGAGGCCATGGCGTAGGCACCATAACGAGGAACTACCACTAATAGGAGATTCATCAACAACCAAAGTGCTAGCGCCGTCCTGAAACATAAAATGCAGATGGGTTTTTGACTGGAAATACGATACTACAAAAACAACTTAATATTTAAATTTGTGAATTATCCCTCTCCGTCTGGCGTTGCCTTCGGGCTAATTTATACCCATACAGAATCTGAGGTCTAACAAAAAATACTTTTTTTGAGGCATAATAATTTTAAAAGTTTACATCAGTCTCATTTCTTACATTAAGATTACTAACAATTTTGTTAAGCTTAAATAATAGCTGCCCTTTCTATACCATTTTATGTTTCCACCATCAGATTTAATTAAAACCACCCAGGAGCCCCCTAAAATATCAATTGCTACAATATAACTTCTTACCAAAGCAGCGTAGTTGTCGTGTAGCCCGCAGCGCGGTACTTCGCTCCCCACTCGAACCCCTCATGTTCAGCAGCAAAATGTTCTGCTACTGACAGCACTGGGTACGGCAGTCCTCGCACCAACCCAGCTCGGTACCACTCCTGCATAGCACCTGCCTCCTCCCACCGGAACTGTTCATTGTAGTCTACGCCAGGATCGCCTGTCGTTTCGTTACCCCATGATAATGCTGGCAAATAAGACCACTAAGTAAAAATAACACTTCAAACTTATAGCCACATTTTATATGTGGTGGGTGCACCCATCCTTTGTGGGAGCGGGCCACCTCTCAATTGGCAAATAGTGTTCTGCTGATTTTCCAGTTATGAAAGTATGCATTCTTACTAATGTCGATGCTGCTAGTTTAGTTTATGTCAATAGTATGACATAATTGTCATAGTATGACATCCTAAGGCATTTTGTTGTGGAGAAATGGAGCTGATGTCAATACTATCTCCATTCTACAGGGCTAGTCGTCCAGTTTACAAACTTAAGTTGTAGAGACTCTCTCACAGAAAAATTTAAAGAAATACGTTTTACGAAGACTCGCCTGCGGCGGCACCACCGCTGCATCTATTTCTGCCGTAAAGCAACAGTGTGAGAGCTGCTGTGTTTC
>DWKW01002456.1:0-11009 GCA_018250115.1 Doberes anticus
CATCTAGAGCTATAGCATTTGTCTAGGAAAATCCAATTAGCCATCCAATTATCTATCTTGTTCAGTTGAGGAGTTCCTATGGCCAACTTCCATCGCGTATCCAAACACAATTTTAACCGTGACCAATGGCAGACACGTACTTCACTGTCTTTTTTATTAATTTCACAGATTTATTGTGGCTAGTCATTAATTTATTCATCGAAAAACAAATGCTAGTACAGTTGACAAATTACATTGTTTATACGACAAACACTGGATTAATGATTAATATACTAAATCTATGGAATTACTCGTCTAATATAAATCCGTTCTCTGTCAAACAAGTTGGTAATAAAGAAAATAGGAACGGAAGCCATTTTACGTCGCACGACAGTTCATTGAACCGAATCGCCTCCACGGTGTTTATTTTGATTCCTGTTCGTTAGGTTTGTCATAGGACATCTGTTAAATATTCAACTTTACAGTACTTATATCATTTTATGGTGGTAGCATCATGTCGATGTTCGCATGCGGTAACACCTTTTTCTGTTGTAATGCAGTAGTATGAGCACTATTTTGATTCGTTTTGATGGGTATAGTTAGACAGAACACAATAGACAGAAGGTATTCCATCGCTGTTTGATTTGACTAAACAAACCCATTACGCAGTCTGTTTGGCTGTTTGTTTTTGTTCGCCAAAGGCACAAACTGCTGAATAGATTGTAATAAGATTTTCAATGTTTAAAAGGATATAGACCTCTGTTTAGTATGTGACGAAATTTACGCGGGAAATCAATTGCAATAGACAGGTTTTTTTTGTCTTATGACTCAACGCAGGTGGAAGTCAAGCACAAGTATACATCCAATTCTGAATAATTCAAACGGAATTTGTATCCATTCAAACGGATGTGCTTAACGAAACAAAAAAAATGTTTAAAATTAATTTTCAACGTAGAAAAATCCTTTCCATTGTCATACTGAAGTTCCAATTTGCTGTTGTACAAAAGGTAGCTATTATATACCCAAAAGCGGGCTATTTAAGGAATTAATTGTATTAGGAGAACAATAATTGAATTAAATGTGGCCGTTACAAATTTACCCGAGACAGGTTCCGTAATGAATTTCATGTTTCGTAATTTAATCGTAAGTACTATCGATTGCCATTTTCGAAAGCTAGCTTTTCGTCCTTAGATAGGTTCAATTGAACTTTAATATGTACTAACTGCCCGAGCCCGTTTTGGCCCAATTTTATGATCACATACGAGTACATGATCCAAAACAGACGTTTAAAAGCTCCCGTTAAATCCGGCAACGAATTGGCGCCATCTTTTGATGATTAAATAATCCTCACATCAAGTAACACGTCATAGGCAGGTTTCTTCATAGTGATCAAATCACCACGCTGGCCCAGTTTCAGGCTACAATGAGAACGAAGAATTATGGACACGTAATTCATTTTTTTTTTAAATTATGTGATATGCACATAACTTAATTATCACTTGCGTTAATGTGAAGGAAATGCCTGCATACATGAAAGTTCTTCATAAGGTTCTCAAAGGCAGGTGAAATCTGCCAAACCATTGTGGTAAGTGTGATGGATTGTGGGAGTACCCAGCTAGCAGTGATATGATGATGATACTAAAAAAGAACCGTGGTATGAAGGGATACTCGATATTCTAGGCCAGGAACCTGATCATCACCATAACACCAAAAGTGCTCACCCTGCTGCTTTACGGCAGAAATAGCTGCGGAGGTAAAGCCCTCGTAGACGAAATAAGGTCGTAAGTTAACATTAAGTCAAAAATACTCATATCTGACATCATTCTTACGCTGAAGCAATACTTTCAGCTACAGAAGTTCCATAAATCAGCTCGCAATATATTTTCAGACGTTCCTCAGTAAACTATACTTATCTAGATCAACTATGAGCAATTCGAACTAAGTACACTTCTACTTTTAGATATTTACTCGCAAAATTACTTTTCTTTCTACCTAAATGTTCCTGAAGATTTATATTCAAACTGTTTATCAGACAACTTGGACCGACAAACGCGGAACTTTTGAATAAATGATCGTTTTGATCGACTCTTCAAAATTATTTAGTTATGACAGTAATAGACTTATATCAGGTATTGTGCGTCGCAACAGCGTTCTTGGAACGTCACATACTTGTTTTTCATACGTGTACGTGACCCATTTGAAATGCCAATTGTTTTATTAATGGATTAACCTGTATGAGTATTCAGTGAGTGATAGCCTAGTGGTTAAGCATCTCGACCCCGCTGCGTTGGGGCGAGGTTCAACTCCCGGAATGCACCTTTATTTTTCGAAATATTACCTATTCAATTTTCAAAATTATGTGCGTATTATGAATTAATTAGCACTCGTTTTCGTTAAAACCGTTCACCGTTGTGAAGGAAAACATCGTGAGGAAACCTGCGTGTCTGAAAGTTAGAGTGAGAGAGTTCGAGAGAGTGAGAGAGACAGAAGACCCGATCAGAAGTTTAGTAGAAGGCCTAGAAGTGGGACGATAATGGGTTGACAATGAACCTGTATGAAAAATTTTCTTTAAATGTGTATCGTAAAAATTAATAATTTCGATCAATTAAGAAATATTTTACTATTACGTTTTAATCAGAGCTTCTTTCACACTTAATATTTCATTGTCATTCGAATAAGAGATATTTTTAATATTTCACGTCTCTAGCTCATCAGAAGTTAGTTTCATTACGTTACAAAACTTTACCCGAACAGACACAAATCGAGTCAGTAAAAACGTGATGAAAATCTATGTATTTTTAATTGTTATTATCTTATCTGTTCTCATTGTCATATCTTTAACAGATTTTATGGTATTAGAGTCTTATGACAAAGGCTCGCCTGCGGCGGCAATACCGCTGGACCTATTTCTGCCGTAAAGCAGCAATGTGAGAACTGCTGTGTTTCGGTTTGAAAGGTGTAGTTAGGTAGAAGACACTGGACAGGAGGCATTCCAACTTAATCCTCAGATATAGCAACGCATCCACACACAACCTCAGATAGGACTTCCGTCCTAGCTGAGGTTTGATATGGATACCCATGGGCTGCAGTGAACACTTAAATAAAAAAAAGATATTTTCAAAATCAACAGAGTGATTTGTTCTTGTATAGTATGTTGTATTTCATAACGGTATCTACCTTACTTAGTCCTAAATAAAACATCTTATGTTTATCCAAAAATAACTTTTGCCATACTGTTACCACGATCGGTTTTACGAGTTAGGACCTATATAAAGTGCTATATCCACTGCCGTACAAGGTTCCAATACAGCACGATACGATAAAAGCGTACCTAATAAACATTTTATAACCGCATCGTGCTAAATGCACGATCAATTTTTATGTGCATACAGATTCGCGCGATTGCATTCCGCAGTGCACATAAATGTATTTCAAGACGAACCTAATCGGTTAACTATCGTAGGGTGTGTTTACATTGCTTTAATATTCACGTACAGTATCCCACAAAAAATGCTACATGGGATCACGATCCCGACCAACACTAGGATACCCTGTATCCTATGCCCCCATGAGACATCATGGGGGCATGACACTTTCATTATTACATTATTTTACTTAGTGAGTGATAACCTAGTGGTTAAGCACCTCGACCCCGCTATGTTGGGTTGTTGGGGAGGTTCAAATCCCGGCACGCACTTCTATTTTTCAATTTTAAAACATCGTGAGGAAACCTGCATGCCTGAGAGTTCTCCATAACGTTCTCAAAGGCATGTGAAATCTGCCAATCCGCACTTGGCCAGCGTGGTGGACTATGGCCTATACTCTCTCATCTCTGAAAGAAGACCCGTACCCAGCATGATGATGATGAAATTTACTTATCCGTGAAATCTTGTAAATGGCCATCATATGTTTTTTAGTAGTTTAAGATTCCTCTGTACTTGCTGTAAGTTTTCCAATATAAATAAAATAAATAAAAATAGAAACATGAACACAAACATCTCGTCCGGGAACAATATAAATTCATCAGTAGCGGCACATCCACTTCGATTTCAGATAGGTCTTCGACCCTATTTGAGGTTAAATGCGGTGCTTTTAAAAAAAATCAACAACTACACCCATCTAAAGATATAAATAATGAGAGTTATAAAGAACGAGGACAAATGGCTAGATTTCTACAATTTGTAAGTTATATTTTGTTATTGATGAACAGTATAAATAGTTTATTCAATGTATTAGAACTCAATACACATTAATCAGGGAGCTCCCAATCAGCTTCACGAATATAACAACCGTTATTGAGAAGATACGAATCGAGAGCACTCGATTTTCTTCAAGTAACGAGAACTTTCCGATTCTAAAGAATAAGCACACAATACAAAGTTTTCTTGTGTACCGTTACATATTTCAGCAAAAAAATATTGGCTATTGTCTGGAATTTAAGAGTACATATACATATAAACTTTTAGCTTTACGTTGTATGGTTGTTAGGATACACCCCTCGTATATTTATTTGTTTCGATATAAACATTAAGGCTTTTTGTCATCACCGACAACTCAATTTTGTCCCACTGCTGGGAAAGGGTCTCCTCTCACAGATGAGAGGGTTTACGACATGGCCCACTAAGCTGGCCAAGTGCCGATAAGCGGGCTTGCCTATGAAAACGTTATGGAAAACTCACAGACAGATGGTTTCCTCACCCTGTTTTCCTTCACCGTTAAAGTGAGTGATAATTAATTCATAATATGCACGTTGGTCCAATTTGGTCCGTTACACTACTGTGCTAATTTATGGCAGCTGACATTTTGCTACCGAGTAGAGTAATTTGATGAATCAAAACAAAATGTGTACGCCTGTATTTAAAAGTAGAAATCTTACATAGGTTAAATTATTTTGTAATGTTTTTGATGAAAGATTTTGTTTTGCAAGGAAGATTTAGAAAAGGTAATAGTTATTCAAAACACATTCTACGTTTATGGTAAAACAGCCTTATTTATTAACGTTTTCTTTATTTATCTTTACACAAACTAAGCGAACTTTACAGATGCTTTACTGATCCAATATGGTTCTACATTTTTAATTAATTCTATGTATTTGGCTACCGCTCTACGAAACTAAACAGATGCCGAACAAAAAGTTGTCTAGATTTGAATTCGATGCCAAAACACGATTGAGCAATGTCAACGCCCGAACTAATGGCGATTCGCACACCAAAGCCAACCAACAGCCAAGAACTATAAATATTATAGTACATGACACCGAAGCATGAATCAACTTATCCGGAACATTCAATGAGACGAGTTCGAGCACTGATGAGTTGTGTCACCGAGAATCATGTCGCCTAATTAACTTTCAGAGGCAATCAGTTAACGCTACTTCTAACTTGCAGCGAATTATGTGGATATACGTTCCCAGTAAAACCTAACTTGGACATTCTACATTATGCAAAATATTCGTTCTGTTTACAACTTATGTTGAATCTCGCCTGCGGTGTACTTTTTCGGCTGGTAAGCAACCCAGCAATGCAAGCACATTGCTGGGTTCCGATGTGTAGTGTAGTTAGGCAAACATGGGGCATTCCAACTCAGCGCTCAGGAGTAGTAGCGCATCAACGTAATGTTTTTCACTTCAGTCCTCCGTGTCGACCTGAGCCGAGGACGAGTCTCGTCGGTGACGCCCTCAAGTTGGTCGCACATCCCATTGTCGCCCCGTCTCTCGGGGCGGAGTTGCGCATTCATGTCCAGGCCTTCACGCCCGACTTCTCTCATTCCTACCCTCCCCCACTCACTTTGAGCCTGGGTGAACCGTTCCTGTTTCCCACAAAAAACTCGGTGAAGCTGTAAAGGCTGATGGTTCCCACAGCATGTGACATTAGAAAAAAAAACTTAGCCCTACAGAAGTTTGTTGTTGTTGTTATGACCCGCAGTGACCACTTAACATCAGGCGGTACCCGCATGATAGCTTCACTTTCAACGTGTTTGAATATAAATACGAAATGAATCTCATAAATCTTTGAATAATAAATTTTAGAACATACCCGGAAAAACTTTCGTCAAGATGGCAATTTAAACAAACATCTGTTAAAAGGAAATCTCGTAAGTCGAGTTGGAAGTCGTCTCTTTGCTCCGAAAACGTTCATTTTGTGCAATTTAAAGCTATTATTTAGGCGATACTGTCGTCTCGTGAAAACTAATCTATGTAAGGCGTGAAAATGGTATTTAAAAAATCTTATAATAAGATATTGTTGGAAAGAGAAATATAGTACTATCATGGAATTTCTGAAAATCTTTATTCCATCCATTTTAACAACTGACTGACAGAGTTTTCGACCATTTTAACATACGTTTCTCTTCTCTTTATGAGTTTCTCATTGAATCAAGCATACATGTTTTACAAACGAGTAAACTTTGATCTGGATGTATGCAACATTTATCCCTGGGAACTAAAGTATCCCCACATCTTTTAAAACATTTTCTGTTATAATCCACGCAAAGTCAGGAGCAAAAGCTACATTTTTCAGCTTCTTTCACCTTCGCCCTCAAAACGCATAAAGTACCTTACGTCGGTGAGAGGTCATCGTCCTCGATAGAGATTTGCGAAAATATTACGTTATTCCAGTCAAAATAACGAATGATTCTTATAGTTTACGAATGGATAAATGTTATGAAATTTTTATTTTTATTTCTTTTATTTTAACAGAATAGCAAACGAGGATGCAGGCTACATGATGTTAACTGGTATCTGCAGCCCATGGACATCCACATCTGAGGTTGCATGTGGATGCGTAGCTATTCCCGAGGACTAAGTTGTAATGCCTTCTGTCCAGTATCTTCTGCCTAACCACACCCTTCACACCGAAACACAGCAGCTCTCACACTGCTGATTTACGGCAAAAATATGCGAAGCGGTGGTGCCACCGCAGGCGAGCCTTCGACATAAGGTTCTACCGCATTCTTAGCAAAGTATATACGTCTTCGCAAAACAATCGTAAACAAACATTTGTCAAGTGAAAATCCCTCTAGTCGCTGTCATGTATTGTTGGGATTAGACCCGCAATGCAGTGATATTCAGCTCATCCTTTTATCTCTCACTGCCGATTCAAGTTAACTCGGCCGATCTATACGGTTAAGTTGATATGAATTGCTCAGTCAATATTTTACGATAAAAATACGATTTTGAAAAGAGTTTTCTTGGAATTACTTATTCTACAAAACAGCCTCATTTCCTGATCGAAGTGGTGAAGTTGACTTCACCATTTATAAAATTTTAACTTATTTTGTTGATGTTAGTTTTTGTGTAGATATTTTACTTGATAAGGGAATTGAAAACAATACTAATGAAGCCAAGCCCATTTATACAAAATCTTTTTACTAAAAAGTATCTTTTTACTCCCTAACATTATTTTTATTTGTATTGGTCATAAAGTCATAGTCAACCACGCGGGTCAAGTGGCCACTTCTCATATTTGCCTTCACCATTATTATACCTACCTACAGATTATAAAATATGTAATATTTAATATATATGAATGTTATATCAAAATTTTAACGGTTTCTTTGTAATATGTTATATTATTTCCTATTATATATGTTTATATATACACATTATAAGAAAAATATTTTATTTTTAGGAACACTGATTTTCCGAAAATTAATATTTTTGAAGAGATAATTTTTTTAAGATTTTTTTTTGTCTATTGGTTTGCACAATCTATGCAATTAACCAACATCTAGTATTTGAAAAATTTTGTACAAAATTATATTTTAAGCATCATATAAGCTCTCATACTAGTATGTGCTGAAAGGTAATTTTGAACCAAACGCACAGTTGCAGCCATCGAACCGCAAGTCATGTTCAAAATTCTCCTATTACTATTCCACTCAACGTTTAAGGACGAAACTAAATATTACCGTTCTCTCCCGCCGAAGGACAGTTCTCGGATATTATTGAATCTATCCCAATTTAATAATCTCCGGCAACAAGAGTAGGTACTTTGGCAACCGGAACGCTGAAACATTATGTAAATATATTTTATTCAATCACCTTTTTAAGGGAAGTCCCAAAATTTTAAGACGATTCAAAAAAATATAAGGAAATAAAATGGAGCCTCTTCAATATTTTAGGTCATGGGGTCATTTATCGTTATATTGTTAAAATAGTATAATATTTATTCATCTTGTTTGAATAGATGGTAAAGCTTGCAGTGTAATAACGTTGGCAAGATGGAAGACTTCAGTTTTAAATACAGCTAGTACTTAATTTCAAAATCGGTAAAAGGTTAATCAAAAGCAAGACATGACTACCATGTCTGCACCAACAGCTGTAGTAGCAGACTGATATGTAGATTTGCCGTAGATTTGGGCCGTAAAGTAGTATTATCAGCACTGCTGTGTCCCAGTTTGAAGAGTATACACACAGAATGCACTTGACAGGAAGTGTTCCAACTTAGTCCTCAGGAGTAGCAACGCATCCACGTACGCACTAACATAGGACTTCGCTCCTATTTGAAGTGACCACTTAATATCAGGTGCCTGTTTCATATTTCGTGAACATAATGGTTCTTACAGGATCTTACAGGTTCAGGAACATTAAGGTGAGTTCTGTTCTCTTCTCCTCGCTTCGAAGTTCCCACTTTCGCTGCTAAAAGAGATTACCCAAAAGGCTCTACAAAATCTGCGGTCCGTACAATGAAACGGCTGCCTATTAATCTTACTTCTTTCCCTCGCGAAAGAAATGAAAACGCACATCCTGCTATGTATCACTCGACAAAAGTGCTTAATATTAATTATTAGACGACCTTTCCCTTCGCTACAGTGAGGCCGGTAAATTTTTCCTCTGAAAACGACCTAAGTAAGTTATGTTTGAAATATAGTATGAAATCTAGTACTTAATCTACTACTTAAACAGGGCGATCGCATTTTTGTTTTTTTTTTCTATCGCGTTCCAATTCTGAACACATTTTTTAAATTATTATATGTAGATCTATGGGATATGATGAAAGCGGCACATACGAGTAAGGCTCTATCATTCGTTTATTACACATACATAATTTACATATATGCAAATAGGACATACGAGAATACGGAATCGATATAAAATTACTTGGAAATCCATAACGTTCGAGTACCCGTATAAGTTAGGATCGAAGTGATAGCGGAGAGCTTTAAGCTAAAGTTTAAGGTAAAGTTAGTATAAAATTATTGTCTAAGAAGAATCAATTTAATATTTGCAGCAGTTCAATGAAGAATAATTTAACCCCGTGATAGGTTACAATCTAGCAATAGACAAGTTACAATTGTGAATTTCATTATTTATTAACACTGTTATACAAATTCATATGATACTGATGCTTCACTTGCTTCACTAGGTTATTTATTCCCTTCGCGGGATTACTGCCGCTTGGTAGTAGTGGCATCATAGCTTCATCATGTAATGTGCCACTTCGTTGTCCTGTGACAATCATTATCAACCTATTATCGTCGCACTGCTGGGCTCTCAGAGATGAGAGAGTGTGCCGGTAGTGTCACCGTACACTTGTTTAGAGCAACCGATCACTTTTTGCAACATCGGATCATTTCTTCCAACAAAAATCCTCACCTAGGTTAGCGGGCTCTGTACTCTTCGCAGACCACAGGCTACAAGGCTCTACCCCGGCAAAAAGCCTCGCTTCTCAAGTCTGCCTTACAGTACAGCAGCTTGCAGCCATATACAAGATACCATCATTCTCCGAGACACAACATTTACCATTCTTACTATTAGAGCTGGATTCCCCTACAAAAAAATCGCTCACCGCTTTCAGTAGCGCCACCGCTTAGTCCTGAGCTTTCTGTGATTAAAGTTTAACGTGAATTGTTGGCGAACGATTGCAATATTATACGAAATCCTACTTTAAACCCTATCTGATGAACTTTCACATTGTTCCTAAACAAATAACGCATAAATCCGTCACGACTGGATTTCGCTGTGTCAATGCAGAGGAACACGTACATAATAAAAAAGACATGATATGAGAGATGACGTGAGAACTGCTGTGTTTCGGTTTGAAGGGTGTAGTTAGGCAGACGACACTGAACGGGAGGCATTCCAACGTAGTCCTCAGGAGTAGCAACGCATCCACACACAACCTCAGGTGTGGATGTCTATCGGCTGCAGAGACCACTTAACATCAGGTGGCCTGCATGCTCGTTTGCTTTTCTGCTAATACTAAAACGCTACGCTGCTCAATCAACGCCACGAACATACGCGACATAAGTACCAACTTAGTCTAAATCACGGTCGATGTCGTTAGAGCGCATACAGACGCTTCAAATTTTGCACTGAATCACCAAATGCAAGCACAATTGATTTTCGACAGTTACATTTGCCGTCTCTCTTTACATTATGAGTTAACTGAGACGGAAAATGTGACTCGGAAATCAGAGCCCATTTGATGATTACGTGCAAACCGAAGTGTTTGGACGAATTTGAAGGTTAAAATTCGGAAATCGGGTTTCCATATTTTACTGTCTATCTACAGATTCTATTAAAAATTGTTAAGGGGCTATTTCTATAAACAAAATATGAAATGAAAGTCGAAAAAATATCGACTATTTTGAAATATTTCAAGTTTTCAACACATTCTGTTGTCGGTTTGTCTGTTTGTGCGCCATTATCGAAACTGCTGAAGAGATTTTCTTAGAATTTTACAGTTTAAATGCATATGAATAGACGTATATATTTCGATAGATTTGATTAAGATCGGTCACCTATTGATGGTGGTCTTACCGCCACCACCGCCTATTTCTACCGTAAAGCAGCAGTGTAAAAACTGCTGTGTTTGGGTTTGAAGGGTGTAGTTAGGCAGAAAACACTGAACAAGAAGCATTCCAACTTAGTCCTCTTGAGTGGCAACTCTGGATGCTGGATGCATAAAACTTCAGATATGAGTCCTACGTCCTACTTGAAATTGGATGTGAATGTCCATTGGTTGCAGTGGCAATTTAAAATCAGATGGCATGCATGCTCGTTTGCTATTTCGTTTGTATAAAAAAAT
>DWKW01002457.1:0-11009 GCA_018250115.1 Doberes anticus
GGTGCGTGCCGGGATTTGAACCTCGACCCAACGTAGCGGGGTCGAGATGCTTCACCACTAGGCTATCACTCACTCATGTTCACATTACTTTTATTCCATTTTTGTAATTTCCCATAATTTGCTGTGAAACATGATAATACAATACTTATTCAATTTCAAAGTTATGTAATTCAGAACACAAGCCGTGGAAAGAGTTGTATTAATCCGTACGTTTAAAGATGGCTCTTTGCATCATTCCCGCCAAAACCATCGATACTATCTCAACACTAAACGGCATTCGGGCCATTCCGGTATAATCTTGAATCAACTCGATGCTTAAAACCATCTTGCTCTACACTACGGGGAATCATCCTGCGTCTCACTCCCACATCAATAAGCGCTCCCTTTGTGCTGTAGAAGCGGTGCCTTTGAAGTGTGGAAGCCACGCCCCCGTCCCGCCCGCGCCCTCCTCCCTCTTAATTCGTCACACGGTAATGACAAAGGTTTTAATTACGAACGGAAACGTCCGAATAAGGTATCGGATTCGGACCTGATTCGTAGTTAGTCCGTTTGGTATGAAGATTGGTAATAGACTTGCTGATTTTGTTTAGTCGATAAAGATTCCAAATACGTCTTTGATCTTCCTGAGGCAATATGAACGTACGTTCATCAAAAAAGGCGCTAAAAGAGCTATCCTTACCAATTGGCAAAACATTGATGACATGATGATGATGACATGATGATTGATGATGAACATTGATGACATGATGATGAGGCCTGATATTGTTAGTATCCAGGTGATTGTCAGGTATGCGACTGTTTATTATCATATTCAACATCATCCACTAATAATTTCCCAACTGCTAAGCAATTGAATCCTCTTAGAGATGGGAAGGGTGTGGGCAAAATCCACTACGCTGACCAAGTAGGAATTGAGAGACAGCATGCCTTTAAGAAAACTTTGGAGAACATATTAACTTAAAGGAAATGATTTCGTTTTTAATATTAATCAGTTTTTAATATTAATTATAAACGAGCACGCAAGCATTGGATGTTAATTAGCAACTGCAGCTCATCTACATTTTACCGCAAAAAGGATCGAAGTTCTATCCGCGATCGCACGTGGATGTGCTACTGAATATACCTACATATTTTTTTTAATATATATATTAGCTGAATAGCAAACGAGCATGCAGGCCACCTGATGTTAAGCGGTCTCTCTGAGGTGCTGTGTGGATGCGTTGCTACTCCTGAGGACTACGTTGGAATGCCTCCCGTCCAGTGTCGTCTGCCGAACTACACCCTTCAAACCGTAATACAGCAGTTCTCAAACTGCTGCTTTACGGCAGAAATAGGTGCGTAAATAGTAGCGGTGGTGCCGCCGCAGGTGAGCCGTCGACATAAGACTCTACCACCAGAATATGACTGAGGACTAAATTGGAATGCTTTCTGTCCTGTGAAGACTGCCTAACTACATTCAAACCGAAACACAGCAGTGCGAGTACCGTTGATTTACGGCAGAAACAGGTGTAATAGCGGTGTCACCGCGACCTCTCGACATGGGCTCTACCACGATTTAATTTGCACAAAGCATCGAAAAAATACAGCTTTTTCACCAGTCGTCTATCATTGTTGTATATATTATAAAAATTCCCTGACATTCCCTGACATGCGCAGTTTCATAACGTTGCATAATTTCAATTTGAAATCCGAAGATGAATTCTAATCCCGGAGCAGTCGGCCAATCCAGCATTGCATTATGAACTCGGTCTTACGTAATTACAGGCGGGCGCTTCAAAGATGCCGACAGAGAGAGCGGCGCCTTTGTAGTCTAATAAACGACTAAAAGCCGCCAAAACAATTCCGAATCTTACGGCTACGGATTAAGGTTTGCTTCGGATCGTGAATTAAAAGTTTTCTTAACACCTTAGCGGAGTAAAGGGTCATATCAGTTAGGGATTTTGCCACGGATATGTCAAAAAGAGGTTTTATAACGCCTCTAAATGAGGACCGCACGGGTAGCGGACGAATTAGGTCATTTCGATATTATATTGTATTGTTGCAATTGATTTAGAAAGATTATTGACAAGTTGTTAGAATGTGGGTTGGCTGGGTATGGTCGAAAGTATACTGTTTTACTATGGAAAACACAATATGAAATCAAAATAGAGAAATACAGTTCGTAAAAATTTTGTTGGAGCCCAATATTTTTTTCTTTTTTATATTTCATTCATAACATTTGATTTGCATATTTATTAATTGACATTTCATTTTTACAATTTATTGTATTGTAGGCATTGTATTATTATTTTTTAACAATTACGTTGATTATTAAAAAAATAATTTTATTA
Source organism: Doberes anticus (assembly GCA_018250115.1). Classification (NCBI taxonomy): domain Eukaryota; kingdom Metazoa; phylum Arthropoda; class Insecta; order Lepidoptera; family Hesperiidae; genus Doberes; species Doberes anticus. The sequence continues at coordinate 2,331 of DWKW01002457.1, forward strand.
CTTTAAAAAAATTTAAACTCATTAATTGTTTCAATTTTAAATATTAAAATAAAATAACTTCAGACTTTATTTAATTCTAGGTATTTGTTATGTTGTAGGTACAAACTATGTAGGTACTGTCTTGGTAAGTAGGTACTTAAATATTTAAATTTAATCAAATTTGTTTTCGTTTTAAGGAAAAATAACTCTTCGTATAACTATAAGTTAGGTTATATTACGTAGCCATTTTTATAAAACACCGTTAATGACTTTCTGTAAGTAATAAAGAAATGCAGCGACATCGTTAAGATTCTGAGCCAATAGCTAATGGCATGGCCCACGTAGGGGGGCAAGTAAATAGGAAAAGCCGTTCATTAAAACATGTTAGAGCAAAAACTCCTTATTTAGTGATAAAACACCACTCTATGTGGCTCTACATTGTAGAGTAAATTCTTTCTTGTATAAAAAATTTGTAGGGTTCTTGAATAAGTAAATTAACACCGAAATATAATTTAAAACATTAAAATGCATTTTATGTTAAACGTATAATTGTCTTTATAGCCTAGTAGTTAGGAACTCGATATCTAATTTTCGAAATTAATATTTATTCTTAATTATTTTGATTCTGATGGTCTTATGTCGGAGGTTCGCCAGCGGCGGCACCACCTATTACACCTATTACTGTCGTAAAGCAGCAGTGTGAGAACGGCTGTGTTTCGGTTTGAAGGGTGTAGTTAGGCAGACGACACTGGACGGGACGCATTTTAACGTAGTCCTCGGGAGTAGCAATGCGTCCATACACGTCCATACATCCATACACCAACCTCAGGTGTGGATGTACATGGGCTGCAGAGACCACTTAACATCAGGTGGCCTGCATGCTCGTATGCTATTCTGTTAATAGTAAACAATATATATATATATATTGCGTACTAGATAATTAATTAAGATTCGCTTTAACTAAGAAGGAAAACATCGTTAGGAATCTTAAACGCCTAAGAATTCTCCATAATATTCTTAAAGCAAGTCTAAAAATCCTCTCATCGTCCAAAGGAGACCTGTGGACAGCAGTGAGATAATACTTGAGTCCCCCCATTGTACTTATTTTGATCATGTAGACTGCTACCGTTCATAGTCGATGTTGTTTAGATTTCCACAAATAGGTATCTTCAATGTACATGTTATGGCACTGCAACATTATTATAATAGTAATGGATTTAATGTCAATTGTACCAAATGGTGTGTAAAACATTAAATAGGTACCTACCTACATACGAACGATGTGAATTACTGTTAAATAATTAAGTTTTTCAAGTTATATTTTATGAAGAGTAATAACTACGAACATAACTTTAACGTTAAATATCAAGCTGAGCACTCTCTAACACAACGTTATTTGTTTTTATAAATATCGCGTGTGATGCGCCCGTAAATATGGAATTATTGTTGCATTTCAGAAGGGCTTACAATATAATCAATTTTGAACCTTATACCTATTACTACACGTAATATGTGATGAGCCTTAGAAAGTTGAAAGGAGTGAGAAGCCAAGTTTAATTTCCCTTTAAGGGCCCTTGTACAAATCCATCGATCGTCTTCCGAGGTCTGTTCTGCCCCACACGTTGTAGTCATTATGGCCTTAAATTAAGGATTCCAACTAACTCGCCTTCAAAGGATAATCCTACAGAAATATTACAGTACAAAATACTTACATTGACCGCTGAGTCGAAAATTACGAAATAAGGATAAGTAAACCTTTTTCGAACCACGGAACATAGTTGATAATAATGATTTTGATGTTAATGATAATAATTGATGACGACACGTATGGCGTTCGATTCCCAGCGGGGAAGAAATGGGAATGATGAATTTAGACTTCTGTACCTGGTCTGGGTGTTTGTGTGCTTGTTTCTGTGTGTGTCCATGGCACCCGCGACACAGGTTTAATACTACTGTGGGGATATGAGTGTGAAACGTTATTTATTATTATTATGAACAGAGGCGCTACTATTGGGAACAACTGTAACTTGTAAACCTGACAAAGGGACAGACCGGACATTTGATAGTATGTGCTCACCATCGCCTATGGACAAGAGCAACATAAGGGGTATCGCTAATGCGTTGCCGGCTTTGAAGGATTGCTTTCTAGACGAAGAACTCCATGTCATAGCGCCCCGAAAACGCCTCAGAAGGAATATTTTTCCATAAGTTACACGTACGTGGCAAAAAAGAGCGTGTAAATCGGACCGCGGAGGACCGCTACGAATCCAGTTACATCACACATTAAAATAAAATAGCAGTATATACATCTATAACCCTACCGATATGTGTACGAGAGGAAAAACATCCAACTATATAAATATTTTGAAATAACAGTACGAAACAAGTGCATAAATTTCTCCTGGGAGTGCTTATGCTTACTCGTTTAAGCGGCCAGTTATCTAAGCACGACATTGCCAAAAAAGGGTTTCGTGTTCCAAGAAAGGTCGTACAAAATAACGTGGTCTTTACTGAAGAGATAAAGCCGCCAAATAAACATTGGTTGCATGCATGTGGCTTACGACCGCGCACATTATTGTCCGCACTCGCAGCGTATGCCGAATCCAATTCACAAAACGTTGCGTATTCAGCGTTAGCGGCAAACGGTAATGTCTAGTGGTTATTACGAAGACACTAAGTGATTTTTATCGCCCAACAATTACCCTCCACCATCGCAAACAACACACATTTGTGTGCCACCACTACATAATGTAGACTCGACGTGTTTTTGCACTGGATTACCCGTTTAAACAAACCGAGCGGCCGGAACACCAAATAAAGGGAAACACTAACCGGCGCCCGCGTTATTCTTCCAAAATTAACTCATAACGCCAAGAGCTGTTGATTTTTTTTCGACCGTAATCTGCTTTAACGGGCACGGGGCCAGTAGCTTTCGTAAATCGGCCGCACGCGAGTACCGCGAAATGGGAATCTTTAAATGCTGTACGTACATTTTTAATGCCGTTTTAATGCCACGCCGCGGCCGATTGTGGCAACAATTAACGTTATAACGAGTTCATTAATGATGGAAGATTCAAATGCCGTTTCAGAACGAGTTTTCACAGTTGAAATACCCGACAGTACAATGCTCGCAAATCTGCAAATCCTGAACGTAATTTCGATAACAGAATGTGCTTTTCATGCGAACGAATCTCGTCATTCGCTCAATAAGCATGCAGCTGGAGGGAAATATAAATAGAAATAACACATTTAAGAACAGAACCACTCAGGGAATTTAATAAAGGGATGAAATATATGTACATATATAAGCATATTGCAGGCGTAGGTACAAGAAAAACAAACGCTTCGCATGCGGCCCCGAAATAATAAGTTGAAGTTGAGTGTATGTCCCGCGCCCACCTGAAGAGATTGGGGGGACAGGAATGCTTAATATAGAGTCCTTTACTAGCACGGGGTCTCCCAATAACATCGCCGACTTCGCAAACGTAGACAAGTTTGTGGCTGATTTTACATATGCGTCTCTCAGGGATGCGCGTCCTCATGATTCTTGTTTGTTTTTACTGTATACCTACATTTTGTAAGCTTAAAATACCGAGCAGTAATACTTTAGTCTTTCTTTATAAAACAGATGTTTTTTCACTCTGAATAACTAGAAGCAAAATCTAAGTTTAAAGCAAACTTCAATTGTGTTTTATAAAACCTCACTTCAATCGCTTACGTAGTCTTGCCGGAACAATAACTTTATTTTTAATTAGCCTCAAAAGATTTGAATCGCGCATACAATTTTGAATGCGCATTTCTAGATTTTATAAACAAGTCGTTTCAGGACGTCGTGATTTGAGAACTAAATAATACACCAAGTATTTCAGCCCCTGTTTACGTTTGGCTGACAGGCATATTCATTCTATGCACGAAAAGTTCCTCCCGTCGAGTCAGTACGGAGCTAACTTCCCGGACTCGGACATCAGGAACCGGCGTAGATACAGTTGCACAATGGAATAAAGTAGCATCGGAAGCTAGTTGCGAGTTAATAAATAATACAGTAACGGAGTGACATGCGCAGAGTGCACGGAGCGTTCTAAGTCTGTTTTGACTGCAAATATCTGCGCTGGATGTCTGTTTGTACTGCTTAATTTTGCTCCTCGATCTGAAGTTTTAAACGGTGGAATCGAGTATCAACCAAGGAATCTATCCTATTCCTTATAAGCTTATAAAAAGATAGAAAGTTAGAAAGGCTTTAAGAATAATTTACGTTTATTTCTTTCAATCAATCAGCGTTTTTGTTTCAAAATCAAGTCTTGATGTTCTAAGCGTAAGTTAATTTTAAGAAATATATCTTTGTTAAATACAACGTATTCACATTGAATTTTGAATACAGCCACACTTTTTTTATTTCAAAGAAAATTTTCGATATTCATGATAGTTATACTAATAGGCTAATTTGGAAATGTTTTTTTTTAATTGATTAATACATTTATACGTATGAGATATAACAACATTTTGCAAACGATAGCGGTCAAAATGTTTCACGGATTGTCCAATAATTTCGGCACCTTCTGAAGATGGATGAAATTTGACCCACAGTTGCATGGCGGTGACAGAGCATTTAAAATTCACCTTAAATTCAATTTAAATTTATAAAATTGCAGCTCGTTAAAATCTTAGTGTTCATAAACATTTTATTCAATCGATTTGCAACGTACCCAAAAATATATTGGCCTGGAGAGGAAACGACGCTGTCGGAAGACTGGTGCTGCCATCAGACTTACTTCATTCTGTATTCGTTTACTATTTAATAATTATAACACGTATATGTACCGTACGTAGTATTTTTGTTCTTTATTAACCGGAATAGCAAACGAGCATGCAGGCCACCTGATATTAAGTAGTCACTGCAGTCCATTGACATCCACATCAAACCTCACCAAGGGCGGAAGTCCTATCTGAGATCGTAAGTGAATGCGTTGCTACTAGGACTAAGCTAGAATGCTCCCTGTCGAGTGTCTACTATAATTTAAAAAAGTACAGTGCCCTAAATATTTTGTTTCCATTATTAAGTAATGGGAAAAAGGGAGAATTATTGTGCCAGAGGTAGTTCTACCCAAAACGCAAAAAGTATCTGCGTGTATAGTGTTCATCAATTTCTTTCATGCAAAATAACATTACCGTACTACGACAGAAACTTTTCGATCGACGTATCCTCTTTACGTAACTTATGCAAAAATTATGCATAATACCGATACCACAAGGTACTTTCCTGTCAGGAAACATACATACATCGTATTAGAATAAAATTGTACAAGAACTAGGGGGTTTGCGCAGAATCCAGTAAGTGATCGATTTGAAATGTTTACGAACGATCACATTGATCATCGTCATTTACTACGGATTACAAGTTACAATTTGAAAATGTTTCATCATTATCATCATCAACCGATTATTGTCCTACTGCTGGGCTCTGGTCTGTTCCGGATATCCAAAAATGACAACAAATTGGATACATTATTACATGCCACTTATAATAATATATTTTTTTCTTTAATTTTCTCATAAAACATGTATTTGTAACTATTTGGTAAACACAGATTAAGTGTACCTAAATTAAACAGATATTTAATTAAACTCAATTTTTCAATTTAATTCACTAGTCCATGCTCATTTCATGCCAAAGTAAAAAATAGAATAGGTACCTAAATAAAATGCTATCAACTAACTTTCTTATTTGTAGAACTTTTACTTGAATAGCAAACGAATACTTCTCGGCTAATTACAGGGATCTTTAAATAAACCAGGCAGGCGCTTGAGTTAGTTTGTATTGTTAACATTTTAACAAGCTCGTTCGGACGGCCGAAGGCAAATAGTGCGTTCGTCTCTCGAGACCACCGGCCACATCGTACCGCCACCGTCGGTGGTCTTTGTGATGTCAGACTCATCAGATAAGCTTTAACTTTGCCTCGATTTATCCTGTCAATTGTAATAAGCCCTCTAAGCGGATTAGTCTGGCTCCCGAATTCCCTAACTTTTAGCAAGACACTTTCCGAGAATCACGAAATCCCCAAACGCTTTGCTTCCCAATCGTCCCTCGCTCCGTATTAAACAACCCGCCAACAAAATTAACAGGGCAATAAGAAAAAAGAAGTATGCCGTTAAGTTTCCCGGCAATTGAAGCGGACGTGTAACACATAGTGCAGGAAAAGGACGATGAATAAAACACACGTTAATAGGCGGGCGTCTAACAACACCAAGCGCCCACATTAGCGCCAAACGAATAAGGTTAGTCTGATGGATAAGATTACGTCTCTTCCCTTCCGTTTACGCTTTCGACGGCGGTATTTAAGAGAAAGTAATATCTAACAAAGTGGGGGAAATATACTTTGGTTGCACTTAGGTGTGAGGAGGCTCAACGGGCAGCGTGTCGGTTCCCACGCAATCATCTGTCTCGCGTTACACCGAAAAGAATCCCATTTTTTCTCACAGAATTAAACGAGCGATAAAATTCTTGCGACGTCGCATGAAAATGTGCGTTACCTGCCTTGCATATTTATGCGTGCCCCAGTAATGACGTTTGTCGAGCCTCCCTCGCGGGGTTTCATTACTGCTTGTCTCTGCGGGCGTTAAGCAAACCCCACTTTATAAACAATCTGTGTCAAGTGTTTTCCAATCGCGATGCAAGCTGTTTTCATTTGTTTTAGCATTATTAACATACTTTAAGGATTCACATGTAAGCAGGTGTCTCTATTGGCTTGACAAACTCATCTTGAATGAACATTATCTGCACATTCTTTATTTTGCATCACATAAGTATGTAATGTTCTAATTAAGCAGCGTAGAACCACTTAACCGGCTTATTCTAAGAATGTGGGTACATAAGTCGTCACTGAACATTAACCGGAGCTTAGCTGCGCAATATCATATATCACAGCGGAGGGTAAATATTGTTCTTAATTTAATTCTAGTTAGTAAGCGCACGTGGGTGACGGGGCGGCCCGCAAGTCGCGCGTTGCACCTCGAATATTTCAAGGGGAACGGCGGGGTACATGTTCCAAATATGCTCGAAATATACTTGCTATTGCAAATCTTGCTCGCCCCTAATCTTGAGCCAAGTCGAGTGTTGCACCTGGAGCCAAATTCATTCCAATTAGGAGGAGTTAGAGTGTGAGTGCCGACTGAACAGCAAATGATGCGGTCCCAGTTAACGTCCTCTGACACTTACGTCGCTCGCCTGCACGTAAATAAATTCAGTTACTGGGAGTGCGCGTCATTTAACTTTCTTGTACTTAGCCCGGGCTGTCGCGTCGTTTATTAGATTTAAGTTTAGAATTTAATAACACACAAGCTAGACTTTTGGATAGGTATACACTGGATTTTGCAAACTGCTATGTTCTAACGTACGTACGGAGGAAAGTGAAAGAAAAACATCCTTACAAAAAGACCAAACACCGTCAATAAAGTATCAAAATGGGTCCATACATAAATAGTAACTAACGGGTTGGTATACGGTGACATCTAAAACATTCAAACAAAGTATGGTTAACAATATACAAAAAGTGAGCGATAGCCTAGTGGTTAAACATCTCGACTCCGCTACGCTGAATCGAGGTTAAAACCCGGCGCGCGCCTCTATTTCTCGAAATATTGTCTATTAAAAATTTTCGAAATTATGTGCGTATTATGAATTAATTGTCACTCGCTTTCGGTGAAGGAAAACATCTCGAGGAAACCTGCATGCCTGAGAGTTCTCTATAACGTTCACAAAGGCACGTGAAGTCCGCCAATCCGCATTTGCCCAGCGTGGTGGAATATGGCCTATATTCTCTCATCTCTGAGAGAAGACCCTTGCCCAGCCCAGTATGGAGATGCGGTGCTACTCTAGAGGGCTAAGTTGGAATGCCTCCTATCCAGTGTCTTCTGCCTAACCACACCCTTCAAATCGAAACACAGCAGTTCTTACAGTGCTGCTTTACGGTAGAAATAGGTGCGCCGGTGGAGCCTTCGACATAAGACTCTACCACCATAAACCATCTCTATGAACACAAACACAAACCAAACCGGGAAATTTGTACCACTTTAGAATTTTAATCCAGAGTTTCTACCAACGGGTCAGGTATCCAGTAGAATTTCTCCTTACGAAAGAAATAAAAGAAAATTTTTCATTCCAGAGCTTAAACATTGAAACACACAACTGAGACCAAACCGATATCATGTAGCGGCCATCCTCTATTGAAGATCAGAGAATCCATTTGTATCATGTTCATGCTTGGGTAGTGTGTAGTAAATCGACACTGGAGAGCTAGATATCCTATCCATAACAGTACGTATTATCGCGTACAAAGCTACTAGGAGATGTATTGATTACTTAGTAGTAGCTTATGTAACTAGTGTTCAGTTCACACTTCAGGTTTACGAATAATTTTGCTAGAAGTTATGAAAAACAGGTTCTTTTATATACCTTAAAATCAAAGGAAAGGAAGGAAAAATTAGAGAGGAAAATTGCGTGCTTTATGGTATTCCATATGAGTGATGGTATTCCATAGTGAGTGATAGCCTAGTGGTGAAGCATCTCGACCCCGCTACGTTGGGTCGAGGTTCAAACCCCGGCACGCCCCTCTATTTCTCGAAAATACTTTTCAAAGTTTTCGAAATTATGTGCGTATTATTAATTATCACTCGCTTTAACGGTGAAGGAAAACATCGTGAGGA